>VXBO01013047.1:1733-12141 GCA_013400135.1 Rhinoptilus africanus | reverse complement strand
CCATTGGCCTTCTTGGCCAATGTATTGCTTTATAGTCCAGAAATCTATGTTGATATTGAAGTAAGAATCACCTTCTCATCTACTGAGACAGTTCTTCCCTCACTTGCCTTTTCCCAACTCATACTAAGCATTTGTACTCATAACAGTTCTGCTTCCTAGTTCAAAGCCATTCTTGAAACCTAACTCTTTGAAAGTTTTCCCTCACTGTCTCCCATTATTTATCATTCTTCTGCTGCTTCTTGGGTTTTCTTTTGTTTATTTTTCCTTTAGCACTTATCCTTTAGCACTGATATGAACATCTTGCCATGATCCAGCTGACGGCTCACTATAGTGCTAAGGTGACGAAAGGGGTCTTAAAGCTGTGAGTACTCAAAAAGACAGCGACTAGATAGATGAAAAGACCAACTTTCTTGAAGTTCAGTCTAGCATCCTAAATTTCCCTCCATGCAGCCTATATTCTGTGTTTATGATTAGCCTTACATTCTAAACTGTCTTTGTCCTACCTGTCTCTTTTGAGATCTGAGCTAAACAAAAATGATGGCATTCATGCCTTTTGTAATTACTTGTAATTATTGGTGCACATAGATGTACCTTGTTTGTCTTTCAGCATCTGTAATGCCTTCCGTGACATCTGCATACATCTGGGAGTTCTGATTGTTAGTCAGCTTGATAAGTAATGACTTCAATTAGAGGGAAATCCCATCCCTGTGATATGTCATATATTAGTTTTCCTACAACATTTTCCTTTTTTTTCTAGGAACAGAAAAACTGCAGAAGTACCCTACAAATATTACAGGATGAAAGCATCAATCTGCTTCCAAGCAAAGAAGGGATTAGGTGTCTAAATCACATGCCCGAATTGCTGGGTAAAGCATGTTTCAAAAATCATTTAATTTGTTTCCTTAGAGAAAGTATCAAATCAGTCACTGTAAAATTCAAGGTAATATTGGATATCACTTTCAATGTTTCAGTTGTGAAGTACATTATTTAACAAATCTTGGGCTTTAAAAACTTTTTTATTGAAAAGTAGCAGTCTTAGAAGACTAGTTCTTTGATCCATCTAGAAACTAAAACATTAGGTTTTTGTATATAAGAAAAGCTAAATTTTCTTTATGACCTTTGAAATAGCAAAAAAAAAGGTACTAATAGTTCTGTTAAAAAGCAACAAAACACTTCAAATTTTAAGTTTATTTGTAGGACAGGATTACTACAGAGTGAATTATACTTGTGAATTATTCCTGAAACACAACCGTGCACTTTTAGGTCAATGCATATAAAGTGAGCATTAGATAGGAGTTGCTGTATGCTATACATATTCTTTATGAAGTTATTGCTAAAGTATTGCCCATTATTATTATACATCTGAGAATTCTGATACACAACCCTTCTGCCGCTTTTTGAATCTCGTGTACATAAAGTAAGTAAATTTGTGGTTACTGTGAATTTACAAAGTTCTATGACATGTTCAAACTGGGACAATATATGTCTTGCCTTGATTTTGTCAGTGGCAACACGTTTTTCATGCTTTCATGAGCCTATTGTCTATACACCAAGTTATTTGCTTTGCTTTTGTTTGCTTTAACTAGACTTTCAGATTCTCTTTGCACACAACTGCTCTTTGAGAAAATATTGCCTTCTGTAGTTAAGTAATTTCTACTGATTATATGTCACTTTCTTTCTTATACTCTTTTTTTCCAAAATTTAAATCTATTTGGGGTTTGTTGTTTTTTTCAATAACAAAATGTTGAATGTTTTCACCCATTGATCATGTGAAAGTATTTTCTTGTAATAAAAAACATAACATCTTAAAAGTTTTTTTTAACTGAAGAAAAGAAAAAGTTAAGTTTAAAAGCTAGAGTGAGAAATTTACTTGTCAAGAAAATTATCTTGATAAGATTATTCTGAATTTGTGATGCATTTATATTAAATCTGTTATAAAGAGTTTCAACTTCAGAAGTTTGAAATTTAAAATTTTCTGATACAGTTTCACTGCTTCTTTTCTATCAGCTGTCCTCTCAATGTTGGGACTTTTTTTTCACCTTCTGTGTTCTGCAGAACTCCTTACATGATTTGTCATGTTTCAGTTCAGGCACACAATGCAAGTGTTCTGTATGTACTTCATGGTAGAAATCTTCACGAAATGTTCAGAAATTCTTTTCTGTCCAGTTTCTGGTCAAAATGAAATTGCAATATTATTGTATCCCCCCCATAATGGTGATCATATGAGTTTTAAACTTAGTATTGAGAATTTACACAATTAACTCAAATGTGATCTCATAATTTTTTGCCACTTTTCCATGTTAGCTTAGCTGTATTCTCTAAGATTCACAAGAATGGAATCACAAGATTACAACTTAAAATTAAATCTTAAATTTGGAAAAGGTAGCGATAAAATTTCCTCCAGGAATGAGTGATAACACTTTGCTTTTGCAGTAAAAGATTATGTTGTTGTCAGTTTCTCTTTGCAATACACCTATCCAGAAAAGTTACTGTGTCTGTAACTGGGGCACTAAGAGGCTGAGGTTATTTTTATAGCACAACTGAGAGGTGTGACAACAGTTCATGCGGTACGCATCCGGTGTGGGTTAGAGCTATCTTGCTTGGGCAGTGACAATCTGGTGGCTTCAGTAGCAGAGGACTGACACTTGATTTCTTCCATCTGTGCTGTGGCAAGGCTGGTTCAGAAGCCTCAGAGTTGATGTTCCATGTCAGACAGCAGTATAGATTTATGTAAAGTTGCTTCCTGTTATCTGACATGGAAACAAGCATAGGGTGAAAGTATTCAGAGAAGGTATGCTGTGCTTTCTTTTGTATTGGATAGCAATTCATGTTCTCACCGGACTTTGAAGTAAACTGAGATGCATTTTCTCAACAGAACTTGAGCATTCTGAGTCTACCAAGTTCTCCTAAACCTGATTTTTTTTTTCTCTGTCATTTTACAAGGAATTTTTTTAGATGCAGTCTAAAACCACATGTTCATTCTTCAAAGAAAGACTGGATTTTGGCTGAGAGCGTGTTTATCTTTTTCCTACATTTTGTTCCTTTTAGAATAAAAATTACTATAAAAAAGCAGAGGTTCTCTATCAGAGTATCATATTAGTTTGGTGTCAGAGTATCTTCAAACCTGAAATATTTAGTCTGAAATTAACTGAATTTGCTCTGGTGATATATTTAAAATAACTTCAGCTATTATGAATTGTTGTTATTAATTAGAGTAAGCATAATTAACCCTATTTCTTTACCATATGAATGTAAAATAAGGGAGGTGTGAAACACAATCTTCCATGTTGCTTTGTATTTTGAGAAGGTATGTATTTTTCCATGCTCTTCAGACATATATGGATTTACTCATTATAAAACTATAAAGATGGGCTTTATGGATATTTTATATATATGTATGTATGTATGTATCTATCTATCTATCTATCTATCTATCTATCTGTCTGTCTGTCTGTCTATCTATCTATCTATCTTCTATCTTTTTATCTATCTATCTTTATATATATTTTATATCTATATATTTATAGATATATCGGGTTTACGCTCAATTTTTTTTTGGTAATTATGATTTCAAAATTCAGTTTTCAGATTTGGATGAAATGAATGTATTCTGTCAAGAAACTGTTGGGAAAAGTGTACAGAATAGCAACTGGAACTGCCTGTACAGATTTCTAATGCTTTTCGTTAGTTTACTTTTTGATGAGTATAAACAGAAAATTTAATCTCCAGCTGAACATAAATAATATCAAAGTATCTATGACTCAGCATAAAGCAGTAAACCTAAAAGGGTCATAAAATACAAAACTCCTATTAAAAAGGCTTATATATGAAAGGATGAACAAAAATTTGCATTCTGGCTCCAGTCAGTGCATACTATTTAAGAATCTGAAAGTAGAGAAAAACATATCCTCTTCTATGAAAGCTCTTAAAAAAAGTTAAATAATACTAAACATTGTGATTTTTTCTGAATAGATATGTTGTGTCATTTGATGAGACTTTTTTTTGAAATGTTTTTAGATGAGTTCCATATTTTGATACAGAACAGTGTTTATTTGTGTAAGTTAGCAAGTATGTATTGTATCGCTGTCATCAATATAGAAAAGAAATTATTGCTTCCTGTTTGCAGGCAGTTTTGACAACAACATGAAATGGGCAGAAAAAATCATCTCTGCAAGTCTTAAAGTAAAATGTCCACTAAATTAAGAATGGATTTACTTTGGAACTCAGTGTGGAGTTTTTTTCAGTATTCTTAACCCACGAATACTTACAGAGGCTATATAAAAATATATATAAATGCATATACTTCTACTCTATTCATAATAGACATATTTCTAATTTTTAATATATACCTTTTTCCATTGGTATATAGGGATATATATGTATATATGGACTTAGTCCAATTGGACACAGTCAAAATAGATTGGCTTCACAACACAGTTCAATTCCTGATTCAATCTGCTCCTGTAAAACTTACCACAGTAGAAAAAATACACTCCTTATAGATAGAGTAATATTTTCATTAATATGTAGCAAATTCCCATACTGAAAACTAACACTATTGATGTGAAAGCTAAAGAGATCAGTTTCAATCTGTCAGACAAACAAACCAAGAAACAAAAAGGAACTCACTTAATGGCTTCAGCTAAAACTCCAATAAACAAAACTTTATTTTAAAATTAGAAGTTTTGCTCTCTTAAAGAACAGCAGTGTAAAAACTAATATAGTTGATCTTACATCACCAACTGCTTTTTAAGTTTAAAGCAGCACTAGGATTTATGGCTGAGACAAGTACCTGAGACTTCCCCATTGATGGGTTAAGGGAAGGTAGGCTTAGGGACAGAATGGTGTAGTCTTTTTCACTTCCTGCAAAACCAAAGTAACTAGTTTCTGTACTGTGTAGTCAGAAAGAATTGCAGATTATTAGAGGCTCAAGGAGAGAGAACAATATACTTTTAGATATACCTCTCAGATGAGGGTAAACTCATCCTTCCCAGTCACTTACCTACTTTGCAGATTGCAGTGTTGCCATGGAAATCCATTAAGATGGACAGTTTTTTTCATATAAACCTAAAGAATGATCTTATTAATGATATATCTATTCTTAGACCATCCATGGAATTTGCAGTTAGTTAGATTAAAAGATGGAGATATTTCCTTGATTTCAGTCTAATGACTCATATTTAACGTTTGGTCCTGTGCTGTATCTGTCATACTAATTATATCCCTAGAAATTAATTTCCCATAATACTTAAATTTAGGATTAATGTTTTATTTTAGAACCATCCCTGTTGGGCTCAGGCAGACGAAAATCAGGTATTTGTGTAGTTATCCGAAATGAAGAGATCAAGTGTGAACCATAGTTGGCAAACAGATCAGTTTGGTTTGGCACCAGCATGTAATAAAAGTCTCTAATACATAAAAAACTCACAACAGTCGTCTATGGTGACAATTATATTTGCCCGGACTTTTAGTTCATAAAGGTGAAGCATAATAAACCAGGTGGTGTCTATCCTCACTCAATCCACCTGACATTTCTTGTCATTTTATACTAAAATATGTGTAAAGAAAATTTGTAAAGTAACTTCTCTCACCTCAAGTACAATCAAATGGTGTTCTTAATACAAAGAAAGGCATGCTCAGAGAATTATAAATACAATGTCAAGCAATTGAGATAAGGAGTTAAGATGGTAGATGTGTAACCTGTAAGTCATAAGTGATTAACCTTAGACAATAATGTAGATCATAGATGATTGACCTTAGACAATAGCAATAGAAAACTAGAGCCCCTAAAGCGAGGACTGAAGGAACAGAAACCAGGTGGGACCAGACCCACGGTATGGCAGAGTCCCAGCAAGTCTGGCCAGGATACAAAGACGGACTGACCATGCCAAGAGAAGAGGTCAAAGAGAGGTAACGAAGAGGAAGACTCCTTACTTCATCATTAAGACCCCCGACGACCACCAACAGAGGGCACTGCGCAGACTCACAGGGGCGGGATGCTAATTTTAATACGAAGCGTGGCAGCTTATCAATATGTATAGCCGTTGCGCAACACGCGTTAAATATGTATGAGGTAGGAGCATAAAGGTAGAGCTTTGTCATGAATCCGGCGCGCACGATTTTTGGCGGGACTACCCCCTCATGCTGCCCGGTGCTGAATAAACATACCTACTTTACAACCTTGTCAGTTGTGGAGCCTTATTCCGCACGTCACAATGGAGCACTCAATAATTCACACTTATCTGAAGGAAGATTTCATTAGCATGAACAATCCTAATAGTAATAAAATACTAAGGTTCTGACCTCCTGGAGGGAATGAATAGAATATTTTACAGCAGACATAGTGTTAACGGCTTTCCAGCGTATAGTTTGTGAGCAATTGACACATGCAGATGATCCCCACACACATGGTTTGGGATGGTACAGACTGCCCCTTCCAGCGGCTGGCACCAGGAATATGGGCTATAAGCCCATACAGCTCTAACTGCTACTGCTGAGCCCCCTCATTTACCTCACTCACAACAGTCTCCCTAGCAGCTGTCACTTACCCTTGCAGCACTCACGGATGCAGGACAGAGTGAGATTATGTGGATGCATAGTTGAAAAAGAATTTAAGAAGATAGAATAGACTGCAGTGATCACGTGCAGGTCTTGGTCAGACCAGCATACTGACTGACTCATTTTACCTTCAAACAGCTCCTTTTATACCTGTTTCTGCCTACTTTCCCTTTATTCCTCTCCAGTCCCCTTCTCCACCACAGTCCTTCATCAGTTTCCACAGTTCCTATGGCCCCCAACATCTTGGACTTATAGATTTGCATCTCTGTCAGCTGCAAAGTCTCTCCTTGCTGCAGTTCTTTGTAGCCCATCAGTTAGTGTGACTGACTTGGTTTGTTTCTTGTCTTTATCTCCATTACTTTTGCCTGTCAGCTTTGTGTATCTGTATATTTTGTTCATGGATCCTCTCTTTTCCTCGCCATCCCCTTTGACAAGGTTCGCTATCAGGTAATCTTAGGGAAATGAACATTCCCATGTTCCAGCATTGTTACCAACAACTATGACTAAAATTTCTGGGCAACATTAATCCTCTTTTTCTCTGCCCTTTTCCTCCAAAAATCAGAATGTTGTTAAAGTAATTGCAAAGCTGCTATTCAAATGTGGGCAGGAGCAAAGAAGCGATAGAGGGAAGAAAAGGAAATCTCTTCAGCTGAGCTGGTGTAAAAGTCCAGAAATGTAGACAATACATGTATTACTTTGACAAATCTCTAAAAATTTGCAGATATTAGGTCTGATCCTCTGTGTCTGAGGCTGAACAACAGCAAATTTATCACTACCAAAAAAACCCACCATCAGTAAATAATCTAAAAAAGCTGCAAAGGGGGCTAAGGTACCTATAAAGGGCAGAAGAAGAACGTAGGTTACCTACTGCACCTACTGTACTGCTTGTTTTAAAGATCCATCTTCTCCAGCTACTTCTTTTTATTTTTGTTTATTAGAAGTGCTGGCACACTTATCTTCTACAATTGAATTTGTCATTTGTCACTTGCAGAGACAGTAGCATCCTCTAGCCTATAGAAATGGGAGATGCAGCTCTGCTCCCCAGCGTATGTCTTCCATGACAGCACTTCTTTTCTCTCTCATTATGTGCAAGAGAGTAAATGCAGTCCCTGAGGAGCTGAGAAGAGCAGAAGCAGGCAGTAAAAAAAATTGTTATATTTTTCAAAATCTGTTTATAGACCTAGAGAAGAGCACTTTTTGGTGAAGAAAAAGGTGGAGTTATTGAATTATTTTAGTTCATTAGGCAAGCTGATTCACTTTAGAAGGGGGAATGTAGAAGAAGAAGGCAGAGAAAGGGAGAAGAAATTTTCCTTTCATTCTTGTATTGTTCTTTAATGAAGTATTAGAGCCTCATTTGAAGATTTCATTCAATAACAGAACTAATACCAGTATTTTTTCTTTCCATTTATTGTAAAAATGGAGTGAACAATACTGGACTGTTTTCTTGTCTTTCTTTAAACCAGTAATGTTAATTCTAAGCATCTGTTTTCACTTCTAGGAGTTAAAAGTATGAATAAACACATCTGGTTTATTGAAAACCGTGTACAACAATAGATTACTCACAGGCTGTCATTGCTGTTTCATGATCCACTTTCTGGATTCTGACTATTTGGTGTCAAATTATTAGCAGTAAAAAATAAACACAAGAATGATTACAGAAAACACAGACTGCTAAACCATTTATAGTATAGAGGATGCTATACATAGCATACACTTCATCAGCAAGAATAGAGCCAAGTCAGTGCCAGTTAAGTGTTTCTGTCTCTCTTAATGTTCAAAGCCTGATGGGCTAAAACCAAAACAACATAGTAGCCTTATTTTGAAAACAAACATCAGTCTCCAATCTTCATAGAGAACTTGTTAAAGAACAGACTGGATAAGTAGACAGTGAGGTGGGCTGAAAACTGGCTGAACCAGCAGTGATCAGTGACATGAAGTCTGTCTATCTGTAAGCCAGTAACCAGTGATGTACCCCAGGGGTCAATACATGTTCCAATTGAGTTCAACAGCTTTATTAATGATCTGGATGGTAGGGTAGAGTTTACCCTCAGAGCAGCTGATAGATACATCAGAGTGTTGTGCTGCCAACCACAGGGACCTCAAGAAGCTGGAAAAATGAGCTGACAGGAGCTCCATGGTTTTCAACACAAGGAACTGCAAAGTATTGCACCTGGGTAAGAATAACCCCATGCACCAGTGTAAGAGACGATACGTGGGACGTGACATTCTAAAAGGCAAAACAGATAGGATTCCCTTGGCATCTGAAGGTCCTAAGGGAAGTGATCTGTTAGCTATAAGCTGGTAGAGATTGGAGCAGGGGTTAGTGCTTTACTGCTACCCATATTGAGGGATACCAGTTCTCTATCTGGCTGTGGACAGAGAGAATCAGGAAGCAGCCTCTCAGCTATAAACCAGGAGACATTCAAGAAGTGGCAAGACATGACGACCTGAGAAATGTCTGCTCCACAATTTAGGAAAAATTGAAGGAGTGCAAGGCATGTTCTACTTCTCAGGGAATGATCTGGGCCCACAATAATTGGAATAATCTAGAAGCAGTGGCAGGTCATATCACTGCCTCTCCAAAGAAGCAAAAGTTGAGGTTTGGTAAAGGAAAAGCTATCGTGTGTGCGGTATTAGGGGCAGCACTGCCAGCAGCCCAAGAGGATAGACACTTGACCAGGCAAACAGAAGGAGAGAAAATCAAATCCTTGCAAGAGGAATTTGAAGTTTTGCAAAGTCACTTAACAGCTGAGTGTAAAACCACTCAGCGACTCTATGCGGCTCTGTCAGGTGCCTTGAACCAAGGAAAAAAGCTTACGGTCTGAACTAGAGGAGCATGTACAAGAAACCCTTGACCAGACAGATCTTAACCCGTCCCTGGTTAGTGAACCGGTATTTACAAGTCTGGCAAAATCGGCCAATAGGTCTTTCTATGCAACAAAAGAGTTAGAGATGAGACAGAAAATTTTTTACCCAAATAACAAGGAGGTAATATTGTGACCTTTAGTTAGGACTGACACTACTGATAATGGTCAGATGAGGGAGGGTGGACAAGTTACCACCATAATGATACCATATTCAGCAACAGAACTATTAAAAATCCAGGACAAATATACTAGACTAGCTCAAGAAACTGAGACTGAATATGTATGGAGGGTGTCATTGACTGGCGGAGACCAGTGTTTATTGTCAGAAGATGAGACACAGGTGTATTTGGGAGCCAGGGTATTTTTGGCCACTGACAACCCGAGAAAACTGTGGTATTTAACCCAATAAGTTGCATATCGAGCAGAGGGGTTAGATCTCATAGAATGTGGTGACCCAGTGTGTATTGAGACCCTCAACTGATAGCCTTCTATGATGGTGTGACTGGATGGATGGATGAGGGGAGAGCGGTAGATGTGGCCTACCTTGACTTCAGCAAGGCTTTTGACATGGTCTCCCACAGCATCCTCATAGGGAAGATTAGGAAGAGTGAGTTAGATGAATGGACAGTAAGGTGGATAGAAAACTGGTTGCAAGGCAGAGCTCACAGTGTCATTCTTAGGGGCACAGAGTCTAGTTGGAGGTCAGTGACGAGTGGTGTTCCCCAGGGGTAAGTGCTGGGTCCAGTCCTCTTCAATATATTAATCAATGACCTTGATGAGGGGATAGAGTGCACCCTCAGCAAGTTTGCTGATGATACAAAGCTGGGAGGGGTGGCTGACACACCAGAAGGCTGTGCCGCCATCCAGAGACCTGGACAGGCTGGAGAGCTGGGCGGAGAGGAACCTTATGAAATTCAATAAGGGCAAGTGTAGGGTGCTGCACCTGGGGAGGAATAACCCCCTGCACCAGTACAGGTTGGGGG
>VXBO01013045.1:201573-219940 GCA_013400135.1 Rhinoptilus africanus | reverse complement strand
TATGATTCTATGATTCTAATATCTTCTTTATACATTGTGTTACCTTTCCATGAGAGTTTACCAACCAAGTAGGACTAGGCTGATCTGGTACCAACGGGCAGGATCCTCAAGGAGCATTACCATCTTTTCACAACCACTCTTATCAGTCGCACTCACAAAGAGTATCTTCTCCATGGGCAGTCCCACTCCATTCAGCAGGCTAAACTGTGACAGCCAGCTGTAACTGGAGCGGGTGATGGTACAGTCGTGCCCTTGCAGGAGAGAGCAGTGGGGAAACTGCTGGAGAGGGTACAGCAAAGGGCTACCAAGATGATTAGGGGGTTGGAACACCTCTCTTATGAAGAAAGCTGAGGGATTTGGTTCCCTTCAGTCTGGAAAAAAAATGATTGAGGGGGGATCTTATTAACACTTATAAATACTTCAAGGATGGGTGTCAGGAGGATGGAGCCAGGCTCTTTTCAGTGGTGCCCAGTGACAGGACAAGAGGTAATGGGCACAAACTTGAGTATAGGAAGTTCCACCTAAACATGAGGAGGAACTTCTTTACCTTGAGGGTGGCAGAGCACTGGAACAGGCTGCCTAGAGAGGAGATGGAGCCTCCATCTCTGAAGACGTTCAAAACCCACCTGGACACATTCCTCTGCAACCTGCTCTAAGGTGTCCCTGCTCTGGCAGGGGGTTGGACTGGATGATCTCCAGAGGTCCCTTACAGAGCCCAGCATTCTGTGATTCTGTGAAAATCTCTGCCTCAGAAAAGTACATCGCAGGTCTCTCTGTCTGGGAAGCCACACACAACCTTGGACACCTCCACCAGATCTTCTGATGAGCATTAAGGGCTTGGGCTGAGCACAGCATTTGCATTTCATTCATTCCCTTCATGTCACAGAGAACAAAAGAGCAGCTATTTTGCATTTGCCTGAACGCAAAGTTCTGGATAACACACACACATGCCAGACTTGAGAAGACAACCACAGATTTTGAGAAAAGATCATTTCTATAAACATTTCCACCTGAATATATGCAGAGCAAAACATTAACTGAAAAGGATGGGAAAGAGGCTGAAGCAAACTTACAAAACCAGCTGCATGAACACTGGAAAGATTCTTTTTTCTTTTTTTATTTTTTTTTTTCTTTTAAATTCTTCTCCTCTGGCAATAAGGTACCAGAGAAACCAGCTTCATAGAAAATGAGCATGTGAACAAGTGCCCAGTGACTAGACCTGTACTGGAAATACGGACTGCCCAGATGAGATCTAATGCCATTTTGAGGCTGACTTCACAGAGGAAATGAATCCTTTGATTAATATTTGACTGACTCTGTTTCCTTGTCTTCAGTGATATTTTTTAGTCTAAGAGAGTAAAATCCAGACTGTTGTGACAATTGTGAGAACAAATTAGTCAGTATTTATAAATCACTTGGAAGAAAATGCGCTATTGCTGATAATTATGAAACTGGATGAAATCAGCAAAATATGTTGAATGGGAAACCAGTTGTTTCCTCTTCCTTTACATCTCAAAGTTGGAAACACAGAACTGCAGCAATCTATTGGTAACGCAGAGAGGTAGGTTCTAGTACTCCAGTCAAGTCTGTTGGACTCCATACTCCTACCTGAGTATTCACATAAATTTGCCTTTCCAGTTTTGTAGGAATGAGCAGACAACTGACTCATTTGCACAAATGTCATCAATCTAAAGACTTTAATAAGTTTCCCTTTTGCTCACAACCACCTAAACTGTGCAAGAAATAACTCTGTATGCTTTGGTCTTGAAAAAATACATCAGATCACTCCTAGCTTCTTAAATGTATAATTCACACATCAGCTAACCCATATTCCCTTGCAAATAGCAATACTTGATTGTGTGGAAACGAGGGTAAAAGAACTACTGAGGAAGGGAAGCCTCAGAGATCAGCTTCCCTGAGGCCAACCAGCCACACCTGAGCACATACACGTACGCACCTACGACCCATGCTTCTTACGGTGGGGTTTTGTTTTGTTTGCATTTTATTTTGTTTTATTTTATTTTAGTTAAACTGAGGTTTGCATGCACAAAATCACAATAGTTCTTTCTTAGTTGCGTGATGAATACGGGCCACTGTTTGTATGTTTGGTCTTGAGTGACAAAACACTGGTACTAAAATATTTAAGAATAAACACTGGAAAGAAGGGATAAGTTTTTGGTTTTAAACATCTGTTTTAAAGTGATATGAGGGAGTGAAATTAAATTTAATAATCTCTCTTCCTTCCTCTGCTTTTGAAATCATAAGACAATGTGGTAGGACATGTGTTTCAGATCTAGTGTGGTATTTTCAGATGTAGACAATTCATTATCCGTGGTTCTCCTTTTCTGCATAAACCATGATTTTCCTAAGTACAAAATTGTCTGCTAAATTGTCCCCAGGTTACACAACACAAAACAGCGTTTGTGTATAATAAGACATTACCTCCACCTGCTATAGACAGTGTTTACTCTGCACATTTTGTTTTCTCTGTTGGATTGAAGCCAGCGAACTCAATAGTTTGTTGGAAAGCAAAGGATATTACATGTCAAATTGTCCAATTTATTTTACATAAGTTTAATCAACTGTCAGCCCATTTTCAAGGAAGTAGAAGGGAGGTTCTTCCATGCTTTTTCATGGACATTTCTCCAGTGAAAAATTCATTTTCAGTGTCTTTGTCATATCCAAACGCACATATGTGCATGCTTAAATCAGACCACAGCTACAGGACTTCTGCACCCACATTAATCAGTCATGTGAAAATGCTCATGGGTTGTGCTGACCGCCTGCTCATTATGATTTACACAATGTTTTCTGGACAACTTTGATTATACTTGAGCCCATCTTTATGCCTGTAGCTGTATGCCTCAGGGCATCACCCCTTCGTGGACCAGTAAATCAGCCTAATCAGAAGGAGAACTTCAGCACACAGAAGCTAAATCTTTTGACTGACTGTCCATTTAAATCAGTCAGTTGAGTACAAAGCAGCAAGTGACATAACATTTTTTCTCTCCAGTGCAGGACAGAACTGTGCTTAATTAAGCATTTAAGAGAGACTTAACTTCTACAGTTCTCACCACACATGTTATTTTCAAGCAGCTCAATGATCTGAAACACCAATTAGTTTCTATTCACACCTATTATCCTCTTTTAGTTCACTGTTAATGCAAAGTCCAAATTCCCCTCCTTGTCAAAAAGTGATAATTTTCTCTTTTTGTAAGTGTTTCATCTGAAGTTCTGAAACTATAGTGCCAAATGCCATTACTTAAAGCTTTGTACGGATGCCTTATACCATTTGCCAAGTTTCCTATTTTCATGTTTTTATGCCCAGCATATTTTCTTGCTTTCCCTCCATTAATGAACGTATTGTTTCAACTCCCTTGAAACATATTGTCTCTTCAGCATTTTTCTTCCTAAACCAGTTACAGGTTTTTACGGGACACCATAGTGATACTGCCAAAGGCAACTAAGATGACTGCAGTCTCATAAAACACTGCAAATAAACATGCAATAGAAGTTAAAGCAGAAAGGCTGAAACATCAGGTCTTCCCCTTTCTCACACATCACAAGCCATTCTGCAGTAACATCAGAAAAGCATTTAACGCTGCATGTGAAAAAACAGAAGCCTTCAAAACCTAAATTAGTTAAGGATGCCTACAAAAAACCCTAAGATCTCCATTATTTATCAGTTAGTTTTCAGATCACTCATATTCACCGGTCAATAGTCCAAAGAGTGAGGAATATTCTTAGCCAGGTATTTACCATATATGCTTATCAGCCCATTAAATCAGTGATATCTACAGCTCTGTGGGCGTAAATTATGGTAGTCCTTTATTTGTTCCAAATATTACTATTACTTCATAGCTGCAAGTAATGGAGGGGAAATAACTTATTCCTTAAATATGCCTTTTGTCTGAACGTTTTTTCTGCAACACAAATCAAGTCACACTTAGAAGAAGAATCAGAAAAAAGCAATCAAGTATCAACATAAGCACTTTAAAAATGCATTTGTTACTACCATAGCCCATTATTTTTTCCATTAAAAAACTAATGTTCTTAAATTCTGATGACTGATTATCTTAACTGCAATTACTAACTTTTTTAATAGTTTATTCGACATAATCGTAAAATTGCTCAGCTCTTCCTTGGTTTGTGAATGCTTATTTTGAATTTTGTGAGAAATAGAAGAGGTGGGATGACATTTCAAATCTCCTGCTGATGAGCTGGCAGAACAGAATTACCCATCGCTAGCAAATAACTTTCTTTCCATATATAGTACAAAGTTACTTACCTGTGCACCTGCTGATGTTCTTTCATAAACACTGCCCATACAAATTAGCATTTTGCATATACTGCTTCCAGCTACTGCAAAACAAAACAAAACAAAACAAACGAGTTAAACATTAATCTTTTCAGATAAGCTGACGGTGTTCCTCAAAATATGATGGAGTGCTTTCTCAGTCCAGCCCACCATCAGATCTCTACACATTCCACATCTATCTGGCAAGTTTTACATGTGATTCTCTTCATTATGGCAACAGATTGCATAAAAAATGATTGTGTTTGTATTAAAAAAAACACATCAAAACCAACAGTTTTTTGCCCCAGAAGTGAAGAGACAGTTCTATACTCAATGATGGGATTTTTCAGAAAAATATGACGTGAATCTGTTGGTTTGGCTGGAAATCTGGAACTACCTCTGATATGAACTATGGGCATGTCTTACTT
This sequence comes from Rhinoptilus africanus, assembly GCA_013400135.1. Classification (NCBI taxonomy): domain Eukaryota; kingdom Metazoa; phylum Chordata; class Aves; order Charadriiformes; family Glareolidae; genus Rhinoptilus; species Rhinoptilus africanus. Next base: position 215,215 of record VXBO01013045.1, on the reverse strand, counting down.
TGGCAGAAAAGTAAACCTCAGTTTATAAGTATGCATGCTATATGCTACTGCCAAACAAAATACCTCCAAGCTCAGTCATATAAATCGTAAAATGCACGCTTGCAATCAAATGTACGTATGAAAATCATGCAAAGGAAAAATTGAATTTTCCCTCATATCAGCAGCTGAGAGATCTAGCATATGTACAAGGGTCAAAATTTGCAGGTAACTGTGTTAGAGGCACAAATAACCTCAACACCAGATGAAATCTAAAAGCCAGCCTAGAATACGTCCAAGGTGGACTAACCACTTGAGACAATTTTTATTTAGGTTTATAGAACTACATTCTCATACTCATTTTCCAAAATGGAAAGGCTAGACAGTGCAGAGTAACAGCAAGGCACTCAAGTCCCAAAAAACTGTTAAACAAAGCAGTCCTTCCCTACGTGTGAATTTGCACAGACCCTCCACAGCATTTGAAGACACCAAAAAAAAAGCAAGAAAAAACCTTACCCACAGATGTAAATAATAATGAACTTTATTTCTGTATTAAGGTAGTGAACACGGATTAACAAAAAACAAGCAAAGCCCAGCTACAAGTCATAACCATGTCCCCAGACCAACGAAGAATATAACTGTGCTTGGTTTGCCAAGGGTTAATTCTGGATATCTCAACAGCACATTTTCTGGAGATTTTTGTTCCAGATTGCAGTTAAATCTGGCCTATCACCAGGGATTCAGCCTCTCAAAATCGAGGATGTTCAACCTCTAAACAGTCACAAATGCTCAGCTTTTCATCTACAGTTCCTATCAAATATAGAAACATCTTTCATATGTTTAGTTTTTACACAGATTTCAGTACTCCTCAAACTTATTTTAAACCATTTCATAGCTATCCTTCCTGCCTGTTAAACACATCAAGTGCTTCAGTGCCAGCTGGTGTCAGAAAAGAAAGTCTAAAACCAAAAAACATACTGCTGGCTGTCTTCTATCCTTGCTGGCACCCACTGCCTGAAGACAGATTAAAACACTGCTTGTAGCTCTTCCAGCTTTCCTCAGACACCAGTATTTTATAGTGGGAGAGGCAATTAACAATGCTGCTCTTCGGCAAGGGGCATTTTCTGAGTTCCTTTCCTCAGTTCCATTATGACCGTCTAATCTGATAGCCTTTTGTTTGCAAAACAGCTCTCTAGGCAGCAAACTTTTTTTATTAAAAAAAAAACACAAGAAAACTGACAGGAAAATCAAGGTGGCTCCAGTGTACTTCATTTTTTAATTCTTTTCTGCTATGACCAGCCAACAGAAGAAAAAAGAAAAAAGAATTGCTTTTATATTGTGTGCCTTCAAAACTTTCAGCAGGTTTATGCATTCAATCCAGCACTGTCTCCACCTTCCCTTCCAGCTCCCCAACATTCTTTGTTCCCTCACTAAGGCCAGGCTCCGACCACCTTATTTCCCTCTGTGCTCACCAAAAGCATTGGAAGAGATGCAAAACTTCACCACCACATCAGATGAGACAGAGGCATGCAACTCAATGTGTACAAAAGTATTATAATATTAAGACAAAAAGAGAGATTACATAAACATTTTCAAATTTACATGCCCAAATTAAGCCCTACTTAGGCATTTAGAAGAAAAGATAAGAGATATCTCACTTACTGCATGCATTGAACTTGTTTCTTATGTCAAAACCATAATTTCTTACAGTCAGTGTGACAATTTCCCTATAGGCAGGATACAAACATTTCTAAACCACTCAGATTTGCAGTTCTATTGTCTTTAATCAGATCCATTTAGTGGAGCACCTTTAAATAAAGATCATGCATTTTTTAATAAATTCCTATAGGACTGGGCGGTTAAGCAGTAGCTCTATGAAAATTTTAATACGGCAATTATTTATTATTTTCAGTTGTTATTTTTTATTAAAACAACTGTATTATTTCAAATGTTATAAATTATGTTAGAAAATACCAACTCCCCCTGCCATTAAAAATTTTTAAAATACCTGCAATGCTAATCTGATTAGAAGAACAAGATCCAATTCAGTCAATTTGAAAACACATATGTGGGGAAAGGTCAATAGATTAGAAATCACAGTATGTGAGTCTCCTAATTTTACCTTCTAGCAGTAAAATTGAAAGATCTGCATCTAATGTAATAATTATTTTTGTTAATACAAGTCATGTGCCTGTTCTTCCAGTAAAATGTTTACTATCAGTATTGAAATATTTTCATTCCTATTGCTGTTACTTTTAAGAAATGCCTTGTATTTTTCACCACATACAAATAAGTATATTAATAAGTGTATAAATAACATTGATAAAAATAGTTGGAGCTGAATAAAAACATCAGTTTCTGTAACTCTGGTGTTCATGACTACTACTTTTATAAGACACAGAAGCATTAACTATAAATAAATGTTTTAAATTAAAAAATTCAACCCCAAGCATTATTAAAACATTAAATCCAATATCTTTAGTGCTTTTTCATTGTTGGAACAAAAAGAAACAATAGTAAAAACTTCCACTGGCTATGCCCATTCTGGCAGACAGTCTACAAACCAAACTAATAACTACCTTGCAAGCAGTAAATTTTGAACTTACATAATAATAGCGATTCTGGCATTGCTCTAGTTGCCCTAGTAGAAATGCAGTTGCTTCCAATCTCAAAATTTCTAGATACAGCAGAATACTTCTACATTTCATGATTCAGTTCTATCTAAAGACAGTTAACTAAATAAGCTATCCAAATCAGCAGAGTAAGTATACTTGTGTTATGGAGATACCCCAGCCAGACTAGCTTATCTATCCGAGAAACCAGCTCCAGTATTTCTGTGGGCCAATTTACGTCACTTTGTAGACAAAACTAAGAGTGAAATCCAAGCAAGGATGCAGGCATCTAAAGCAAAGTACAGGACAATGCAAAGGCCTGTGTACAAAAGAGCAATTTCAAATTGAGCTGGCACCTAACTGTCAGGATAGTTAAACTTACCCGGGCAAGAAAGAGTATTTTTAAGTTTTTCAGCCTATTTTGCAGCAAAGACCCTGACTTTCAGAGTATCAGAGAGCCATGAAGTATGGCTCCTTTAATATTGGCTACAATATAAAAAGTCATTAAAACCCTACAAACTTAAGAAAATATGCTGTAAATTATTTTCTGCTGTTTCCAATATTCATATGTGGACATCTCTTAGCAGTGGCTTCCGAATTCTGGATCCTAAGTTGATGGAGGTGCCTACCTACAGCCAGAAACAGGTAATAGAGGAGAAATTTTTTTTAAATATATCACTGTACTCACTATTGTCTAATTCCTAGCTCTGGAAGCCCTCTGCAAAGCCATGCAGACTCTCACAATCTATGTCTAAACTAAATTGAGAAGAACTCCCAAGCTCCAAAGTCCGTTTATGTTCTTCCAAGGTGGCATTTCATGCAGATGACTATTCCCCCACTTCCCTCCTGGTCCCATTTCATAGCTGCCAGTGATGGAAACCTTACTGCACAAGCATAGTTATCTTTCTAAGGCACTTGGATCTCCCTACACATTGTCTACGAATGCTAGGTGTCCAATTCTGGCCCATTACATATCTGGGCACCCAAAAGGGAAGAATTTCAGTGCCTAATTTATATATGCCTCAGTACTGAATCTGGACCTGAAAGTGGTTATATTGCATGCATAGTTATATATAGTTGTAGCCAACACTACAATCTTGATTCATCTAAAAGAAACACTATAAATGTGCCACACTGTAAAAATCAGCCTGAATTCCAATCTCAATCTGGTCATGTAAGCAAAGATTTGAGCGCCTATTTCTGAGCCAGTTAAAATATAGCAAAAGGGCACTCCACAATCGCAGAATAAGGTAACACCAGTCCTGAAAATATAATTCAGGAGTTCAAATTCAAAATCTAACTTGCAAAAATAAATGTTAGCAAGTATAAAAATTTAAAAAATAAATATTTCAAATTGTAACTCAGGTTGAGAATACTCAAGTAAGGATACCTCAATAAAGTGGCACTGTCAAACTTTATCAGCATGGTCTTTCATAAAATCTATCTCAAAGTATATAAAGCAAAGAGATTCCAAATGAGGAACGATGCATTGCTTTTTTCCCCACTCTTTTCAAGTAACCATTTCAACCCTTAGAAATGAAAACACATCTTACTGCAATAGCTGCTCATAGTTATTCATATTTGCGGTTGCTAAAAATATCCAACTTTGACAGAATAACTTGGACAGAATGTCTGATGTTGATGTATTTTGAGCTAATCTTAAGGAAAATAAAGATATTTCATCCCAAAATATTGAAACAATTTACAAATATGATGCATAGTTGATTGATTATGGCCCTGATATTACTGGCTACACCAATAAAAACAGTAATTCAAGACTTCAAACCCTTTTAAGACTATCCCAAAAATCCTTGTGAAACTTTTTTGAATAAAATGTCCAAAGGAAAAAAAAAGTGTTAATCTGAAATAGTATTTTATAGATTTGATATAAAATCCATACATGTACCCAAATACAGGTTGATGCTTAGCACAATCACTTTTTTAACAGTAAATATTTGTAATAGATGCAAAATGCCTGACTATTTCTTACAGTACTCACTTAAAATTATTAACTTGTTATTTTTGGTTTAGCAGCTGCCATATTTTGTGAGAATTAAGACGATGTCTCTCTGCTGTATCTTGTTTAATATTTTTCCATTGGTTTTAAATGTTAATATTCCCCTTTTGCAGAAGATTTTATGTAAGGTTCTAGAAAAATATATACAATTTTATGATCAACTGTAAAGTTCCAGCTTCTCAGAGACTGCTCATATGTAGGCTATACGTAAAATAACATAACCCAGACAGATTAAATAACAAAAACAAAGCCACTCAACTTCTGTGAACCAGACTAATGACATAGGTCTAGGATGTTTTTGTCCCTGTTTCTAGGCATTACGTGGTGCCAATGAGAACACAGTTTATGCCAATCTTAAACTGGCCATGGGAAAGAAACAGCCAAAGATATATAGCCAGAACTGTTTACGAGATAAACAAAAAGTTTACTGCTTCCCACATACTAGGGAAACAGTTGGATTACACATCAGCATCTGGTTGCTCCAGACAATACTACCAGGAAGTTAATGAAATTGGAACAAGGAAATTACTATGACTCGGCACTCCATAAAAAAGTGTAATTTATCATCAGTAAAAAAACAATGGAAGCTTTGCTGATAAATTAACAAAAGAAAATATAAAGGCTGTATTACTGTGAAATAATAAATCATTTTTTTCTGGATAAGTTAGTTCTGTTCCAAAAGCTGATGTCACCTAAAATTAGAAAAACGGCAACCTCACTCTGATGAGAAACGGTGATCTTTTTGGATTACTACTAAAATGTGAGGCAAGATGTTTATCTGAAATTTCAAGGTACTCATGACAACATCTTCAGTCAAAATCTCTATTAGTTTTATTCTAAAGCGGTTTGATTCCACCAAGTCTAGGAAACCAGAATCCTATTTTCAGCATTTAGGAAAGTCTCTTCCTCATCCAAAAGAAAAAATAAGTGTTTCTGTTAAAAGACTCATTTCCCAGGAATCAAACTTGGACTGGCAGTTTGGTGAGCTGCCAGGTGAAATATTCTGAAACTCTGGAATTTTGTTGACTGAAGCTTCCCCACTGGGCAGCCTTCACTCAGTTCACAGTCTGTGGAGCATCACAAGATGTCTTGCATGAAAGTTTCTACAAAACACTTTCCTTCAAATCCATAAAATTTCTGTTTCAGGAATGTCTTTTTCATTCCCTTTGGCCATTTCCACAGTGGACTTATTCCTGAAAAGGGTCTTAGTTATGGCACTACAATGGGGCAGAATATTTCCCCTTCAGGCTCTTGGAGTGTCCTTAGACCTCCACAGAGGTACACTCTGAGGGACAGTACTTACCCACGAGTCCTAACCCGGCAAGATTTTCCTAGGCTGGTCCTATCCCCACACCACCATCTGTGTGCCAGCAACGTGGCATGCCCATGACCTACACAAAATTCTCTGTCTAGCTCATATCAGTAACTGCCAGCACTTCTCAACAAAGGGAGGAAATTTAGGCCATGGTCTGGGCTCCTTATTCATACGGCATATTTGTTCACATGCCAACGCAGGAGCGGGCAGCAAGGAGACACCCTACAGGCTCAGTCTTCTCCCAGCTGCCAATTCAGCTTGCCTAAACATCATTTGAAGAAGATGGTTCTACACAGCGTGCCTTCTCCATTATTTCTTGGGCATGTGTCTCAGGACACAGATGTCCCATACCTANCAGGGGGGTTGGACTAGATGATCTCCAGAGATCCCTCCCAATCCTATGATTCTATGATTCTAGCAGGACCCTCCACTGGATAAGTATGAATAGATCACAGCCGCATGCAGAAACAGAGTTCTTTTCCCTGAAGGGAATAAAGGAGAGAACCGTATGTTGGGGGAAAGAAAATTGAGTTCGTGATGGAGAATCCTAGTTCTCTGGGAGTGTCTACTAGAAAGCAAAGATATTTTTAAAAAAGAAGTTATTCCCTTCAAAATAAATATGAAAAAAATAAATGCTATTGTGTTGGGGTTTTTTTCTGGAGCAAATACATTGCTCCCCTTATTTTAGTCACCGCCGATGAACAGGCATTGACTGACAGCCTCCAAACTATATACTCAATGTCCTTAGTCATCTTGAAATCATTCAGTAGCAGTAAACAGGACTCTCTTCCTCCAAGCAATCTCCTCTCTAAAATTAGGCCTAAGTTGCTTTGCACTGTAAAAGATTCCAGGCTAGAGAGGCAACACTGCAAACAGCCTTTCTACAAAGAGCCTCCAAAGACATTCTCTAAATTAATGAATAGTGTCGTAGCACCCAGAGCCTATGGCTCTAAGCAGCAGAGAACTGCACTGAAGAAAACCATAACAGCTGTCCCTCAGGGGGGTAACCTTCAAACAGGACTGAGACCTCTTTTTTCTGACTATCCAATTGCCCTAAGGAAGTGATTTCACTCCACAAGGGAAATTCCAGTAGGAAAATAGCACTCTCCAACCAAGAACCTTGCAGACCAGTGTTTCGCCTCTTAGTTACATCCAGCATGTGTTCCCCAAAATTGGGCTCTTGGGGAGAAGTTGGCTGTGGGAAAGCTAGCTTCAGAGATGATGTACAGTTTGTCTGCAGAGCTCTTTTCTCAGACAGTTGTCAGTACTGAAAGTAAGCTGTCATCAGATCCTTTGGCAAGCCAATGCATTTTACTAATCTGGCAGAAAAATACAGCAAAAGAAAACCTGACTAGCTTCCTGACAGACTAGTAAGAAAAATTGTCTTGCTGCAAAAGCTGACACAAGGGAAGGGGTGGAAACATATAGCTAAGTATTGGTGCAGAGGTACAAAAGAGAAGGGAGAAAGGATTGGGACTTCCAGTTTTCTTGGCAGCAATTACATTGGCCACTTACCCACACTCTTGAGTACTGACACAGTTCACAGCACGAGACAATAAGTACTTTGGAGAATGTGCAGCTGATAAATGGCAAAGGGCAGGGGTTTGCAGTAGCATTTCTTTGAACCACTAAAGTTCAGGTGCCCGGTCCTGGCCCTCCTGAAGTCAGTGTCACAACTATGGTCTTCTCCATCTGGTTAGGCTTACTACCCATCTTATCTCATCAGAGACCCATTGCAGAGTTTCAAAAACAATAGCTACTCAGAGGAGTACTCATATATTGGATTAAAACTATGTAACTGCTGATAAAGAAAAAAAAAAGCACAGTAGAATAGAAGTGCCTCTGGTATTTGAAGCTACAGCTCTCCAGAAATATATTGTCTCATTATCAAAAATGCTGCTTATCGGTAAACTTTTACCAACATTTTACTACTCCATAAAATTAATACCCTGTGACCATTCCCACTGAAATTGCAAGAATTTACACTGTATAAAAGGCATGTATAAGTCATTACATGATTTAAGCCACAGATATGAAACTCTCCAGCCTGGAAAATACAAACAGTAGCATTGTAACAACCCAGGAACTGTACTAAAAGCTAAACAATACCTTTGGACATTAAAGATAAGACATAGAATAGGCTAACAAACTACACAGCTGATGAAAACAGTAGTGAATTGAAGACTTGAACAAAAAGCATGAAAAGGAAGAACATCTGCAATACTGAACTACTGGAGGAAACAGAGGACAAATATCCCTGCTTCTTTAGTTGCGGTCTATAGCCCCGCAACAGTTAAGTTAAAATTGAATGCATCTAGGAGGTAGCACAGACCAGTAGGAAAGCGTACAGAAGCCAAGGATAATCATATGCAATTCTATAACCCCATAGACAAAACACTAACGCTATAGCTATACAGAAGACTGCAGAACAGTTGGGCGGGTTTTTATTCCAAGTTGTCAAAAATATCTGTGAAATATAGGAATCATAATCTTTCAGAGAGAAATATAAAGTATCCTTATTATTGAGAAGGCTTTGCTGACAACTCAGTCACTACACATACGCTCATGCATATTAAAACTAGGAAAGACCACAGCATTTATTTAGACCGATTCAATGCATAAATTATTATAAAGTTTCTTAACAGATATCTTTTCAGCAAATTCATAACTTCTGCTTCAACTGTAAGAGATCTTCAGGAAAGACATCCATCATACTTGTAAACACTTCAAGGGATGGAGGTATAGTGATAAATAAAGGAGAGCTAGGAAGGGAGCCCAGGCATTAGACCTGATCCACCTACATTGCTGAACTCTTATTTCAGCCCCTGGCTCTGTTTTGGGCTGCTCCAACTAATCATCTCCAGTGCCATACCCCAAAACCGTATGTAGTGTTACTCAGGGGATAGCTTACTCCTGTGACCACTCACAAAAGCAAAAGAGGTGAAAAAGTTGAGAAAAATATGTCAGAATTTAAGTAAATTCTTTTCACCATCAAAAAGAAAGAAAAATTAATACAGCAAACATTATTTCAAAATGACAATCTTAACACAATAGCTTTTTGCCCTAGCCAAATTTGAAGAACCTAACTCAACATGACATGAGGATGAAAAGCTTCTGATTTGAAGACAATTTGACAATGGGCAATTGGGTACTAAAGGTAGGTGAGAGGTTAGTAGATACTGAAGAATGTCAAAAGAAAGTGCTGCTGAATGCTGTGTACTACATAAAACCACCTTAGATCCTGATTAAAGCCAAAGGATATATTCTCCTTATTAAAGCAAAAGAAAATGGACTAAAATTAAAATAATATCCAAGCCTTATAATGACACTATGAAGATCTTTTTCTGAGACACTTAAAAAGGACATGATATAGAGAAATGTAGGGTTGTGACCAAATTGCTTATTATTAATGGGCGGGAAGAGCCCACAATACAAGGGAGATTGAAACAAATCTTAGTCCAATTAAAATAAAACAGACCTTCTCCCGTACTGTTAGGTATGGAAGGCTCCACAGTCTATATTTATTCACAAGATGTTAAAGTAATAGGACACACAGTGAGGGATGCTGCAAGTCCAGCAACTCAGTCTTGCATATTGTACACTCTGAAGCCTGAGATATAGGTTAGAAAGTCTAAGACTACAATTCCCAAGTTAGTTCATTTGGCTAACACAGGATTAATAAAGGGCACTGTTTGCTGATCACCATAATGAAATTGCTCCACGCAGGATGTTCAGCCAAGGTAATTAATGAACTTAAGAATTTCTGGACCATGAATGCCAGCGAGACATTTGACTCATAAGCATTTTTTTTCTGCAAAGGTTTTAGAGGAATGCAGATTTAAATGGATCTACATACTGTATAGAAGACCAGTGCACCCATGTGGATAATTTATTTGTAATTAGATCAATAAGGCAAACAGAAGGGTAAACCAGGAATGTTGTTATGTATCCTGTATCACTTAACCAAGCTATTGCATTTTTATCTTTAATAAATTAAGGGATTACTGCTGTAGAATGCATACAGATATCAGAACAGGGGAAAAAGATCACTTTCCCTGCTGATAATGTGAGAGTCTTTGTCAAGGATTTATGAAAGGTCTGGCTATGTTTATGGAGGCTTAAGGAACAGTTTGGGATTGCGGTAGCACAAAATGAAGTACACCAAATCTGGAGTAACAAAAAATAACCTCAAGCTGCAGTCTAATTTGTCCAGTATGATTTGAGTGGAATGAAGAAAAACAAAACAAAACACAAAACACAAAACTAGGGATTTGTCACTCTCATTCTATCATTCTATTAATGCTGTACCTCTGATCAACAAAACATTCTGTCATCTGAGAAAGAGATACTCAGTCTCAAATAATAATGCAGTCTGGCTTAGATGAATACATGTATATGTGAGAGAGAAAAAAAATTCTTGCACGTATTTACCAACTTCTGTTTAGACTCTTGGTGTGCGTATCTGTATGTGCATAGGCCTTACAAGTATCTCAGAAGATACATAGCTATAAAATATTTTATGTTAGGAAGAGGAAAAAGGTGTAAAAAATAGCAGCATCACCTAATCCAGTTCAAATAGAGAAAAGAAAAAAAAAAAAGGCACAATGTGTTTAGAGTCCTAATCAATATTTTATAGCCCGCTATCTCTCACACTCTGTGTACAACATGCAGTTCTTGTGAAACCTCTGGTAACATTCTCACATATCTGTCTTGGAGACTGACTCTCTTTCCACAGTCAACTACCACTGTCTAAACTCTGCAATTAACTGGGAAGCATTTTCCCTCAAGTGGGAAAAGGCAATTAATTGAAAAGAATTTTCCCTTCAAATTTGGGACCTCAGAGGCACAGCAGTTTCCATCGTTTCGTCATACAGAATGGAAAAGGACCTGGCAACAATGCTCCCAGAGAAAACAAGACTGTAACTAAAATTTGGGAGAACAAAATGTCACAGCCATATAATTCTTCTGTGTTGTTGCTGTACTAAAAGATTTTACTCCTAATGCTGCCCACAAGAACAGTGTGAGAAGTGGTATCTCTGAATTCCAGCATGTATTCCACTGATGAGAACTGCATCTCCTGGGTGTACATAACAACAACCTGCTGTTGTACAAATGGCACGGAAGCCTATAAGGACTCACAAATTATATATGATTGCATATCTAAATGTAAATGAATTACATAATTACTTCTACATTTTTAGGAAGATAGATTTCATCTTCAGAACTTAATGTGTTTGTTAATGTAACAAACCTCAAAGTCCTCTGCAGTAAATGCTTTTATGTACTGCAAGAAAGAAATATGAGATACTTCAAATGACAGGCTGAATGCTGCTTTAGTACCAGGCATAATTTAGTGGTCTCCCTCAGCTTCAGTTGCTGTTTAGGTCAGCTAAAGTGGTGAATCCTTAAAAAAAGAACTGTGATCAAATGAAATGTAATTCTCTAATAGAACATAAGTTGCTGCAAAGCTATATTTTATATACTAATTCAACCCAGCAGTTAAAACTCAGTTCCCTGAACAATAAAAGCAGTTTTGCTGAGCACAGTCCTTCCAGCTTCTTAGCTGCTCCTTCCCCCACTGTCTTCTATGTAACTAGGAGAATACAAAAGAGACCAATCAAACAAGATTTTTGTTTATCTTTCACTGAGAGATAGAAAGCGGTGAGCTTACATGTGCTCCTTTGTCCATGGCGAGCATACACTAGATTTTGTTTGATACACATTTTAAAACTTCCTTTAAAGTTTTCACTTCTTAGAGAATAGTTGTGTTGCTATAGCTTTTGGCCCCTTGCTAACAACAGCTTTTTCCCCCCTCACCAGAATTTGAAGCTTTTGATCTCTTTTATCTTCTGCTTGCTCATAGCCTAAGAATTGCATCTACGGCAAAGCTTGTCCTCTTAAGAGTCCATTGACTTATTGCTAGAAAGCGAGGAAATAGCTTTCTTTTCACTCCGAGTCCCTGTTGAGATAATACATTCTGAAGGGACACAGTCTGTGTGGAGTAATCAGGGCTATTGTTCACCGCTGTTTGAAATGCACGGTGAAAATATACTACTGGGGGAAAAAATAAATCAAAAAGAACTTCTAAGAGAAATATACAGATAGCAACCCGAAGCAGTCCTTTCTTAAATATCATACATGAGGTAGCACCGGGCTGTGCCACAACTTAGACAATAGCACGTATTGGACATAAACAAACAGAGCATAAAAGCAAATAAATACATACATTTTATGTAATTTCTGTGCCACAGGAAAGGCAGGGCATTAGTTGCACTCATCTTTCCAGTGCAGAATGGCACAGCAGAGCCCACCAGACTGTCCCCTGGCTAAGACTAGCCCATGTTTTCAGACTGATTTCCTGAGCACTGGTGACTGCCCTATAGCATTCTTAAAAAAAAAATAAATAAAAAAATAAAAAAAAAGCAGTGCCAGCCTCCACTGTACTGCTGTCCTCAGAGTTCAGTGGCAGGACAGCTTCCACACCAGCTTGGCCAGAGGATTGACATTTCTTAGCTTCAGCTGGACAAGGTATCTTTCGCTTCCACCTTACATTGCTGCACGCTGCCAAGCAGCTAGACAATGAAGCAATGACAGTTCTCCGAATGGTTGACACCAATCACCTTCCCAGAATAAAGCAGTTGTAAAAGTGCCTCTAAATATGACCTAGAGGCTCCCAAGCAGGTCCTCACCACACAGGAAGATCTGTGGTGGTGCGAAATGACGCTGCCACTGCATTGCACGGCAACGGCGCAGGGACTGCAGTTGTGCAGCTCCTTGTTCTGCAGCTTTCTCCTAAGGAACTGGCTTGCCCAGAAAAATTTCATTATTTCCACTCAATAAGAGGAGAAAGGTGGTTTGAAACTATATGTTTCCTCAGCTGTGATGCGCACTCCTCACAACTGAAAATCTGTATATTTTTAAAATTCTTTGAGAAGAACTCTGCTTTATAGAAGTAGGATATCATTATTTTTAAAGCGCTTTTTTTTTTTTTTCTTTTCACTTGTTTACAATGCTATAGAGACTCTGTACAAATGAAAAGAAATTACAAACACCTAATGGGAAGAAATGATTTACATTTAATAGCCAAATTTTTAATTAACTCCATTACCATGTAAAGCAGGCCACGCACTCAGGTCTTAATAAATAAGAGCGGAAATTGTGTGTGTTCATATTTAACATCCCCCTCTTTATTTATTTTCTGCAAACAGATGAAGGAAAACAATTTCATTTTCATTCAGGGGAACAGCAAATTTCAACCCTGGAAGCAGAGAAACTCTCTGCAAAATTCTGCCAGTGTAAATCTACAAGAAAATTAAATACAAAAGGGTAAAATCCATAAATTTTATTTGCTTCTGAGTGCAATGGCAAAAAGAGGATATGGAAGTACATAAAGTCATGAATTTCATGTTCCACATACAGCGTCATAAGGGAGTAAAGATTTAAAGGTTAGCACAACAAGACAGACAACCATAGCAGTATGAAAGAAATGAGCAATCTTGTCTCCATCTCCAGAAACAAAAAAAAAATTAGCGCAGCACAACCACTACCAAATGAACCCTTCACACCTTCCATAAAGAACTGTAAAAAAGGATAACAAAAGAGCGTTCCAGTCTTTTATCCCCTCCCAATTACTAAATATTTCTTGGTGAAAGCCACTTTTTCTTCTGAGTAAAGACAGAAAAACTGTACAAAGAAAAGTCATTTGGCCTTTTTTTTTTTTTT
>VXBO01013045.1:183527-201518 GCA_013400135.1 Rhinoptilus africanus | reverse complement strand
TTTTTTTTCAGAACCATGACAGTGTTTGATTTTAATTTGCTTGCCAACTCTCTCTTCATGGTTCAAGCCATCAATCATTAGGGTTATTTGTGGGAAAAAAAAATAACAAAAATGGCAGAGATATACCATATTTTGACTTGGATTGCCCTTTCCCCTCTAAAAATTACATAAAATCTACAGGATGAGATTTATTATAGGTCTTTTCTTACAACGCCTTGCCTCTGGAGACAAGTAATTTTGAGGAAAATCCCTCAGAACAGTCCCACGTCTGTTCTATCTTTGACAGCTTCCTCAAGGTACACCTCAAGTGAAATCACGCAGCATGGCATTCCTTTTCTGGACAGTTGTCGCTCCAGTACACACCATCCACCACGTGAAGAAATCAATGACACATTCAATATCACCTGAAGTTGCATAGGTCCAGAACAAGGACACTAGACATTTTCTCTACCAGTTCCGATCATAAAATGAGAGTCAAAACTGAGCCAGCCAGGCAGTTTGCCCCGTAGCTTTCCGTAAGACTAGAGGAAACAGTAAAAAGCCATACTGATAACGGCATCGAGATAAACCTCTATTCCCTGCAGATCATCTTCCATGAGTAAAAATTAACCTAGACTGGCTTCAACTCTGGTGACAACACTGGATGTGAATTTTTACTGCATTCCTCAGGTTTTGTTTTTTGAAGAGTTAACTTTTCCAATACATGCACTTAAAAATAATGATATGTCATAAAGTATTAATTTATTGTTCAATACAAAGTTCAGGAACAGTGATATAATTTCTCAGCAGTAGTACTGAATATCTCCTTGCAACTCTTTTGAAGTCCAAAAATACCTTCAGAGATGTTTTAGTAATCTTTTCGGACAGGCTTTCAAGCCGCATATGAGTTGGTTTCATTGCTTTGCATATCATATGGCAAATATTTTTAATTCCCTTTAGATTCTGTTATGAATGGACACGAGGCAACATTTTTTAATACAGCAAGCCTAACAAAAAACCTTATATACACTTCACCTGTAACATTACAGCTCTATTGAGCTTTCAAAGGTTGCAAAACAGATACCTTCTGGGCTTGACACAAAGCTTGACCAAGAAAACAAATAAAACCCCAATCAACTAAGAAACAAACCAAAACCTTAGCACATAAAGGGCATTTGTTTCACAACAAGAGATCATTTCTTGCAGAATCAGTCACACACAAGAAAAAAAGAGAAGTCAAACTGCCCTTGAACTTAATAAGGTCTGCAATGATGCGTTACTACTAGCAATGAGAGCACCACTAGTATCAGTAAGAATGATAGCAGTGAGGACAAAAATAACATGTCACGGTTATACGGTCAATCCAAACGCTGTCTCTGCCTACCAGTATGGACCGTCTTCACATTTTCATCGTGATTAATAGGATATTTAATATCCTTTTCTTAAAAACATAGCCCCCCATGTTCGTGATGATATTATATCCCTCAGGTTTAATTTTGAAAAGTTTCTATCCTATGAAACTTCTAAGAAATATTTAAAAAATAAAATCTATGCATTCAAGAAAAAAAAAACAACAATCCCAAACAACAAAAAAATCAGAGCCAAAAATGTCTTATTTTTTAAATCTGCACTTTTTAAGCTGGTGCCCTGATTTCTGTACCCTTGAAGAGGGATTCAAACCTCAATTGAAGATGTTGCTCAAGGCAGTTGTGTAGACACCAACCACACCCCACCACACCCCCCTGAAAAAAGAAAGACAGGCGGCTGCCAGGGAGAATGGCTTCCACTTACATGACCTATGTTTCCCAGGATAGGACCTCAGCAGGTCTCCAGCTCTTCTCATCAGCTATTTAGGGGACCTAATTGACCCCTAAAGTTAGATGATAATTCCTCCACTCCAAGTTCTAAACTAAGAATAAAGTAACAGTTAAATCCCCTAAACTACACATCAATTAATTAATACTAACAACAACCAACAAAAAAACCCAACTTCCAAAACCACACATGCACACAAAAAGTGCCCAGAAATATTTGAATCTTTTTTTGACATTTTTATTTCTATTATAATGCATTACTCATATAGGATATATACATTAGGATATCTCCCCATAAACCGAAAACAACTAATTAATCTTCGATTCTAAAGCAGGGCTATGAAATCGTTATGATTTCTAATTATTAAAAAACCAAAATTAATTCAGAAAAAATACTTTATCATCTTTTTACCACCTGTAGTCCAATAGTAGCTACAACAGCCAAGCCACAGACAAGTTTCATTTCTTGTTCAGGTTATTGTATTGCAATAAACATCTCTAAAATGGCATCCTCAGAAACAATAAACCTCCTTAATTGAGATGACTGCCAAGAACCAAGTTCTGTGTAATGAATTGGCCTCCTCTGTGTTGTTTTATATGATCCTGTTCTTACACGACTTCACAAGAAATCAGCATCACTCTAATATAGATTTTTAAAAAGTTACACGCTTTAAATTACAATTGTTATTAAAGGAAATCATTACATAAAATATTGAATCTCTTCAGTCACATTGTATTCTTATAACTTTTTTTTTTTTTTTACAAATGAAGCAATCACTTCACTGGAATAATTCTGTTTCCATGAGGGTTTTCCAGTTCAGACATACTACTGTAAGGTTACCCAGGAAAATCTGAAACCCCTGTGGCTTGACACAAGTAACACATCGCCAGAAAGTCTCTCCACTCACAGAGCTCTATTATTATACATATTTGCAGTCCAGCAGGGAAGGATAACAGTGAGTCACGCACAGCCACTGCCCCAGGGAGATGATCCCTTCTTGATGTCAATCACAGCGAAGAGTCTCTCACCCTTTCATTTGCAGTAAGGCTGCAATGGCCAAGGGAGGGCTCAGGAATGCATTTAGCACACAGCCAGAAGAGGTCCTGCTTAAATGATGCTCATTTAGGGCTTAAATGCTGTTATAATAACGCTACCGAGCCAGTGTGCTACAAAACCAATCATTTCACTTAAACAAAAATTTTACTAAATTTGATACAAGATCGAGGAGAAAGTTCTAGGGTTCTAGGATGAGTGGTGTACCCCTCTGCTGATAGGCAAAATATATACTCTGGGTCTGAATTCGGGAAAACAGCCTCTGCCTTTCCTAAACCCAAGATGCTTGGGTTAATTTTCTACTATGGCAGCCTAACCTAATTGCATATGCAAGGAAAAAAACGTGTGATTGGAGGAGCGGAAGAGGAAACACTGACACCCACAGTGTCACAGACACTTACATGCAATATCTTTCCTGGAACTGTGCAGGATTACTCAGTCTGAGGCCTGATTTTGAACTCTGTGTAATGATGATGATGATGATAATAGCAACAAAGTGTTTGGAACAGTCAAATGCAGCATTTTAAGTAGTAATGCTGAAGTCATCATTAAACTTGTAACAAGTGTTTCCCTGGCATTAGACCAGCACAGAATCACCTCGGATTGATGGTAAACTTTGGTCTCTGCAAGAATCTGCTCAGTAGGGGCATTTTAAGTGCTGTTCCCATAGGTCTTCATAACTGCAGAGCCTACTAACATCAGCTATAAAGATGGGTGCCCAGCCGGTCATCATACCTGTCCCTCTGAGACCCAATCTACGTTCAAATTCCCCTATTTCACAAGGATTGAGGTGTGTTTCAAAGACCTGTACGATAAAACACGGTATCAGAGTGCATTTGTTCTCTGAACACACTTGCTTTCTGATAGTTTTGTGAAGGAAGACATTGCATTTCTGTTAAGATCCATTATTATTTTCACTGTCGTTGTTGCTACCAATATCACTCATTATTAAAATGAAGCACAGAGATCAGATGGGCAAAGAAAATGCCCTGATCAGGAAAAAAGTCTACAGACTTTAAATATGCTATTGTATCTACCAACCTACCTGGCATTACAAACACACTTTGTTTCTATAAATAAAAATGACTTAAACCCAATGATGAAGTTATTTCTTCATCAAGGAAGTTAATAAGCTTTTCAGAGAATCGTGGATTCAAATGTGTGGACAATAAAGGGAAAAGTGCTTATTTCTGTGAATTGTTAACTTCCCGGCGGTTCTGCTCTAACATTAATGCTGTGGATGTATTGCTTGAGAGGGGGTTTTATCATACAAAGAACCGTGGGCAGCAAGTAGGATGATAGCCTTTTACTTGTCAGTTTCTAGGATTTATATGGAATATAAGTTTTTAGATATTTTTACTTCGTTAATGTCTTAAAATATTTCATATCCAACTACCAGCAAGTATAAAGCTGGCATACTCAAGTACATGGAATTATGGTATTTTTGATTTATGAGGATCTAATCTTGCACCAATATTCATTCAGTGACAGAAAGCACGCTTAAAAACATACTCTATTTATCCTGAAACAGAGTTTTAAAGAAATTTAAAGATCTTAAGCAATTGCTATTACATTCTATTACTAAAAAAAGAATGTATCTAGATTCAAAAAATGATTCAAGACTAGCTGTGAGTTGGTCCACACATGAGCTAACCTTACTTCCTTCACCTTATGAGGGTGTGGGTTCATACTCTTTAACTTAGCTTAACTAGGCAAGTTTAATTTTGATGTGCACTGAGAATGGATGCCAGCTAGGTAAAGCAAGAAGGAAGGAAAAAAAAAAAAAAAGAAAAAAAAAGAAAGAAAGATATCGTGGATTTTAGCTTGGAAAAGGGTCTAAGTTAGATAACACTGCAATGCGTTACCTGAGCTTAGGCTACCTTCAAAGGCATTTCCTAGCACAGGGCTAACTGAAGACTTATTCTCACAAACTTAACACTTAATATAGTCCTTTATTTACAGATCATTGACAGGAGAAAGCCAAGCAGTCCATAATAAGCCAATCTGTTTTGGTGAATTATGTGATACACTAATTAAGATAAGGTGTACAGTAACTACTTTCTAATTAAAAAAAAAAAAAAAACATACAAAAATCACAGGTTAACTGTAGGTACTGAAAAACTTTACTTTTAATGAAGAACTCTTTTTAACGAATTCCTGCACTGTTACAGGAATGTAATAAAGCATCTGAAGCCATAAAAAAAATTATGACCTCCCATAAAACTTAAAAATGGACAAACTGATTTGTCTCAGAATTTATACAGAAATAATTGGACTGAGAATTTGCATGCCAAGTTTCCACTTGGAAAGAAATTTTAGGGACTGTTACTATTACAAAACATTGAAAATGAAGGTACATAATGGAAACGGTGACCAACTCTACTTCCCCAGTGCAAGCTAGACACATAAATGCTCACGGACACTCTGTAAAAATCTGAAACTTTCTTTGTTAAACTCTGCTTCCGTGACCAAAAATGAATGACCAACTTTCACAGCTTTTCAGGTCAGTACAGATATAAGCACAGAAATCCCTATCTTGCAAGTTTCCTGACTTCCCAGAATAGCTTTGAAGCAGGAATTATTGTAAGTCATGAGTGAAAGCGTATTATAAGAACTGCTAATGAGGCATGAATTACAGCCTTTACTTTTTTTGTTAAGAGACCATTCTCTGAAGAGGTCACCATGGACAAAATATAATTTTCTCTTTTCAGGGCAAATTGAAGGCATTTGTTTCACATTATCTACCTGATACAAGCTGGAGAAATAGCAATCTAATCAAATCACGGATGGTTTTCATTACAGCTTAGCAAAAAGTACTATCTGACACTCCCAGAAATGAATCAGGTATTTGGGTACAGTGACTTCTCTACAGCAGTAGGCCAAGGCCAAATACGAAATTAAACTCATGGTTAACATAAAATAACCTTCAGCCTATGCTGTTCTTAAGACTTTTTCACTAGGTCTTTTCCGCAGGGAATCAAACAGCTTATTTCTGATTCATGTTTTTTCCTTTTCTGGGAGTGATTCCCAGTGTAGTAATCTTTGCCAATGGGACCAAACTGTGGTCTTTTTAGGAGCATGTTCCAGATTTAGTCCCATGATTCAAGCCACCACCTGGTTTTAAAAGGGAAAACCCTTCTCTGTGGATATATTAACCTGACATGTCTCCAGTCTAGACTAATAATTATGTCAAAAGGACAGAGTGAGTCCATTATCCGCATGGGATGGGTGGAGGTGGTTTGATAAACCAGTAATAAGAGGCGTCAGACTAGCCACCGAGGGCTTCTCATACTTACTTGCTTTCTTATAAAAATGAACTTTAGGCACATTCAAGAATTCTGCTTCCACTGGGACTGACAAACAGTTCGTTTATTTCCATCAAAGGCAAGGGACTGCATTTCGCATAGTGCCTATAAAACAGGAAATGGAATGTTGTTCAACAAAGGTTGACCTGCTCCTGGAGATTTTTGTTGACGCGGCTTTTGTTCAAAATGGGAAGCCGGGTTCCTCTAATTGTACCATTCCAATTCTTCTCATTGCAGCCTTTTATATATTCAAATGGACACATTCATTTAAAATCGTCTATGCTTTGAAAATAATGCACAAGCAAAACAAGCGTCGAGAACTAGAATGAAGCAGGTGACCTTCAGTATCAAAAAAGAAGAAAGTACAATTCACATTCACAGAGCAACAGTTTTCTAATGCAAGTTCCCTAGGCCCCCGCTTTAGCACTGGTCTTAAAATAGGCTTAACTTTCATTAAGAACACCAGGCAAAGAACTTCAGACTGAAATCAGCCGCGACAACCACACCACAGTTGCGGATGCTACAAAACTGGACCTGTGGAACTGGGTAATGTGCTCTCGGGTGCCATCTACTGGCACCCAAGCCATCAACCCACGGTTCGAACATCTCGTTGTGCACTATACTCGCGTCAGAGTAGACATGTAAATACATACTTATTTAGGTTATTCCAACTCCAGTCGTAGTCGCTTATGCATTCTAGAGTAGGGCAACCCAAGGGTGTCTCGCCAACTGTTTTTAGAAGGGCATGCTAATGTAATATTTATACAATCATGTTGGTATTCACCTGTAACGCACACAGTTAGACCACCATCCACAAGCCATGAGTGCAAATCGTTTTGCCACCTTCGTGAGTCTCTCTGGAGTTCGCAAAACAGGCTTTTCAATTCAAAAGTGCTAACCAAAGTACCTTGTTATAGGGAAAACGCTTTATCCCATCTTGAAACAGGCAAGAAGAAAAATAGATTTTCAAGCATACTTTATGGACAATGGAAAAGAAACTGGGTATAGCACTATCGCAAAATATTTGAATTATTTGCTCGCATTTTCCTTCCACACATCTCAAAGAACTGTAAAGAAACTGAGAAGCATTGTTATCACCATTTTTCACAGAGGGAAACCAAAAGAGGAAACTAAAATGTGTCTGTTTTTTCCTTACAAGCAAGACAGTCGCTGAAAAGGGAAAGAAAACATTTCAGAAATTCTCACTTCTACCTGCTGTTTTTCAGATCACTGTTTAAACCAGCATATTGGAACTGATTGCTTTCATATTAATTCAGGAGGCTGACATTTTTAAATAGCTGCATACAAATGTCTAATGAAAGATAAATTTACAACCTCCTTGGAAAATACTGCTGTTATCTAACTTTGCAGAGCTATGTCAGAAACATGAATAGTTACCTGCATTCATAGTATAAATTCCTGTCATAAATTAACATTATAAAATGAAGCACAGTCAGTTTCATACAGAGACATATAAATTGCTTGGGAATTCGAAGTGATCTTTATCTTTCTCTTCTGTTCTCCAGGGTAACTAAGAGGAAGTAACAATCCTAAAAAGACCGTGATCTCATTTGAGGGCGGGGGGGCGGGGGGGGGGGAGTGATGCACAATGTAGATGCAAAGAAGAAAAATTCAAAGATGAAATAAAAAAAAGAAATGAGGACGACCCTGAAGCTCTTGATGACCTACCCTAATGTTAATAGCTAACGTACGAAACAGATGTTGCTGAAACAAAGCATGGCCAGTCTGGCCCAAACCATGACACAAAGGAAAAAAAAAAAAAATCAGGAAAGAAGATGCAGCCAAATGGCTCTGCCTTCCTGCAGATGAAAAGCAGTGCGCTATTGCCCTTACAGAAGGGCAGTAATTGGTGCGTTGGGAACACCCCACGCCCTTCCATTGTCTAGTCAAAAGAGGACTGAGCTTATGTTACACAATCTAACCCTTCGCAACAGCACGCGCTTGGACTCTTATCCCAGTACTGCCTCTCAAGCACTTCCAGCATGCTCTCACGCTTGGGACAGTGATACTTGCCATAGCACAGTGCTTTCTATGTAACCCCCAGTGAACTACGAACCAACCATCCCACAACTCAGCTATACGCTGCTAGCGGAGATAAAGTCACTGGGAACGCGGAACATGTTTGCGCTGTGACAGAGCTAAACTAGCTGGTGCCATTCAGTGAGGTCACCTCTGAGGAAGTGCAGTCAGGACTGTGATTGCATCATCAGCCAGACTGGAAATATGACCAGAGCACTGCACAGCTTCCTTCTGTCTAGGTTGCCATGCACCTCTCCATTAAGAAATGAAAATGCCTGCTATAATTTGGCCTTAACAGGCTTTGCCAGTTTGAACTTAAAATTAAACTGTACTGGTTTTAAATAGGGTCTTGCTGCTGTATAAAAATAAATATTTCATTATTAAGATATTTTTCAAGATTATATGGATGCCTTCTTGAAATTGCTGTAGTCATAGAAACACAGAATGTGCTGGGTTGGAAGGGACCTTTAAAGGCCATCTAGTCCAACCCCCCTGCAGTGAGCAGGGACATCTTCAACTGGATCAGGTTGCTCAGAGTCTCATCCAGCCTGGCCTTGAATGTCTCCAGGGATGGGGCCTCCACCACCTCTCTGGGCAACCTGTGCCAGTGTCTCACCACCCTCAGTGTAAAGAGCTTCTTCCTAATGTCTGATCTAAACCTGCCCTGCTCTAATTTAAAGCCATTGCCCCTCATCCTATTGCTACATGCCCTTGCAAACAGCCCCTCCCCATCTCTCCTGTGGGCCCCCTTCAGGTACTGGAAGGCTGCTATAAGGTCTCCCTGGAGTCTTCTCCAGGCTGAACAACCCTTGATCATCTTTGTGGCAAGCTTTGCTCATTGTGACAATAGCAAACTTTGCTCATTTACTTTCTGGTAGGTAAAATTCACTGTTCAAGAAAAAGCATTATACATGCCCTCCAAGTACTAATACTCCATTACTGTTTCTGCCACCACAGAAAGTGAGCAAAGAAAATTGCTGGCCTGTGATTTGGAAACTCTCACTTGCCTACCAGAAGCTCTGCGGCCGTAAGCACAGCTCTCCTGCAGGCTCTGTTCCTCATTTCAGAAGCAGAGATAACAGCAGCTCCTCGCTTGCTTCACAATAGCGTTGGGAAGTTAAACACAACACACCCTCAGGAACACTGTGGTCATAAGAATAGCAAAGCAGCAAAGCCAAAAAGCCAGGGCATATTTATTTTGCTGGCAAAGCGCTGCTCTCGGAGCAGTAAGACAAACGCATCCTCGGTGTAATGACAGGTAGGGTTGCAAGTGAGATGCGTTTGGCCTGATGTTTTTAACTGGTATTGTTTCTGTTGCTAGCTTTTCAGGACACTGCAATCAAATAATTATTGTTTCCTTGGTTGCCAACTATTTTTCTTTTATTAGTAATAGCGACCTTTGTTTATTCTTCTTCCTCCCATGGGAAATTTCAACACGCCTCCAGAAGGGATGTTGTATGACTCTCATTTATAATAGGATCACTCCCTTTCTTCCCAGGGGAGGGAATCCAATACACAAACTTTCCATTTTTTCCCTTCTGCATTTGTAGACAGGGACACCGAGTCAAATCTCTGCTGTGTTCACATTCACGTGATTTGAACAAGACGAACGGATCAGCAGTTCTCACACACTTTCCTGGGAGACATACAGCTGAAGAGAATTCATCTCAGACACCATTCTATTTAAATCGTTTAACATTCATTCTGGCAACATTAGCAACAGACCATACAGAAAAGTAGGATCGAAAATACATTTTTGTGGTTTTTTCCTTTCCTTGATGTACTGAGTGTTTTGTGGGGTTTTGCATCCTTCATCTCTTTACCTTTTTGCTCTTCACTTCCTACTTGTTTTCTCACTGCGCTCATTCCTTTCTCAGCAATGCACGCTTTTTACTATCTGTCCCCAATCTTACTCACTCACAGCTTATTTCTTGGGGTAGTTTTGTCCTCTTTAGTTTCCCCTCCACGGCCCCACACCTGATCCTCCTCCTTTACGTACGTAGTTTATTTTGTTTTCTTATCATGAGCTACTACCTTTTGTCCTAGAAAATCTTCTTCTTTCACTAGGTCATCATGTACTTCTGCCACTCTCATTTGTAGCCCCCAGCTCCACTACTGGCAACTCCTGCTGACGACAGATGTCTCACAATCAGCTGCACGCCTGCCCTTGGCTCCAAGCCTGAGGGAAGCTCCAGACTTTTTTTAAAGTTTGCTCTTTGCAGCAGCATTTTTATACAGATGCAAAGTCACCTTTTCCTGAAGTACAGCTTCTTAGAGAATTCCAGGTCCCTCTACAGCACCAAGGCTGAATACCTGTAGAAACAGCTTGAGAAAAACTGCAGACAATGCTATCCAGATTGGTGAGTAAGCATGGATGGCATTTTGCCCTGGGAGTCCTGTTTTGAGCAGTCAGAGCATGTCAGTGGATTATTGCATTGCCAAATATATACAGCAGGAGCTCTGGACTTGAGTGTGCAGACAAACCTTCATCATACCAACCCTAACATATGTACATCCTCCCTCACCATCTAGTGCAATACTTTCATCTCTTCCCATGCCTTCTGCGCCATTCAACCTCAGTATTGCCTTCCCTCACTTGTTTCTCTTACTTACCCTTGGCAAATCAGAAGGAATACATAATTGTCCAATGAGGATCTACATGAAGAGAGTCTAGGGTGTGCTAAGTAATCAACCAACTATCAGGAAAGTCTACAAATTCAGATTGGCTAGATTTTCCAATGCTATATATATTCAGATTGGTCTAGTGCCTATCTATCAGATGCTGGCAGACAAATACCATAGTCTTCTAGCTTGGAAAAAAAAAGGCTTAAAGGGCTATGTCTGTATAGATCCAATACACAAAGTAATTGTGTCAACTTTTGGCCTGCCCTTTCTGCAGTACCTATGTGTAAAGAAGCCAACAGCAAAGGACTTGCTAACTCAGCTCTACGTGACGTTAGTGGCTATTTCTGCATTATCAAGCAGCACTTTGCAATAGAAAGACTAAGACGCTGGCTGCTGAGATCCAGATGCCCACAGTACACGCTTTTGGGAAGTGCTTTACTTTCTACTAGCTCTAGACCAGTCCAGAAGACTGAAACCGCAACAGCAGATGGAGTCCAAGAATACTTCATCTGATTTCACAGAAACACAGAAGGGGTCAGGATGGAAGGGACCTCTGGAAGCCATCTAGTCCAACCTGCCCTGCTCAAGCAGGGCCACCTAAAGCTGCTTGCCCAGGACCATATCCAGAATCTCATCAAGGATGGAGACTCCACAACCTCTCCACACAGCCTGTGCCAGTGCTGGATCACCCTCACTGTAGAAAAAATGTTTACGTTCAAACAGAACCTACCATATTTCAGTTTTTATTTTAGCCTTAGTCTTATTCCAAAACAATCCAGTTTACCCAGCCTGAGATCACTCCAATGCAATCAAATTGACGTTCAAGAGATTTGCTTCAATAACAAAACCACAACACTTTATCCTTCCTGAAATGTTATTGTAGATTTATTCACTGGTTCTTCTACTACAACCATTTCTGCCACCCTTATTCACAATCAGCAGTGCCTGACTTTAAAAAGTGGTGTTTAATACAACATTTCTTTAAATGTTTTAACATGGTATGGGCGTTTTTTTCTTCTCCCTTAGCTGCTTCCCTGTCTCCGAAAACAGAACACGAAGTTAAACACAGAAAACTGTCTAAACACAAATAAACCACCACACTATGCATTGCAGTGATTTAAACCATAGAAGGATATGCTTCATCCATTCAAAACTTGGCAGTAACTTGCAAATAAGAGATAAAGGAGAAAGACAGGTGCATTCCCTTTCACATTTACTTTGTTTCCCACATCACCGAGATTATATCCCAAGAATTCATAAAGCTATAATTAGCGTCTGTGATAGAAACCTGAAAAAAAACTTTAATCAAACTTGTATGCCAACACAAAACATTATCAATGACCAGTAACCACATACACATTGATGTCAGCTGTATTTCTAGAGAAGTACGTACAGGCATTAGACAATCCTTGCATTTGGAAGCCTATCCTGCTCTAACACATTGCTGCCTTTGACACGGACTCAAACGAACCAGGCCCCAAGCCCATTTTGAAGCCAGTGCACAGCAGGGCTGACGGCAAATTAAATACACTGTGCAAAGTTTCTACAGAGTGTATAACTGCGTACAGCGCGATGCTACACTACATAAGCAGTGGGTTAGATGCTACGTGTGCTGAGGGTGTCCAGTGCTCACAGCTTTGTGAGTGACCAAGGCAGCCCTGTTCTAGTATTGCTGAAGTCATAGTTATAGCTCCATGGCAGATCATCAGATGAGAAAACAAAGTCAGCCAGATCACTTTGGAAAATACAATTCAGTTTGACCTGAGCAATTGCTATCATTGCAGTTAAAAAATTATCAGACCATCTGCAGACAAGTACTACCGATATAATTTAGGAATAAGGATATGAGGAACAATAATAGTGTCAAATAACACATGCCACGGCACTTCCAATATCTTCCAAAAAAGAGTGGCAAGAGACATTCCAATGAAAACTCCCTGAAGGATGGACTTCAAAATGTCTATTTTCTCCCTCTAGTATTTTATTTCTCTTCAGACCATTAGGAAAGATCTCTGCAAGTATAGCCTCTCAGCTTTTGCCATTTTAATGAGATTTTCACAAAAACTTTAAAAAGTTTAAAAGCTTCTGTTAAAATTAAACTTTATAATAAAATTGCATCACACCCAAATGCTTTATTACCTCAACCTTTAACCTAGCTCGTCAGGGAAATGAATTAATGAATCAACTTGCAAAACGAGGCACTACTTTTATGAATACAGGAGGCAGAATCTGGCACTCAGAGGACTTCCTGCTCAACTGGCCTGGCCATATAGACAGCATATGTCTTATACATTTTAACAAAACATTTTAGGAAAATAATAACTGCTATTTCTGCCCATTAACGTGCACAAATTTTAATTTTCAAGCTCATCAATTTGCATGGTGGTAAGAAAAAAGAGAAAAAGGTTTCATTTGACCTTTTTTTGATACAATTTTAACAGAATAGCTGTGAACATTCAAAAATGCTCCAGGGTCAATTCCCATTAATTGCTGTAGCATTGATTTAATTTTTAAGTGTAGGTAGGATGCTTTTCCCATACCTGTAACCCTATTTTTATCATAAACAAGTTGCTTCTCGACTACTTTTCAAAAAAAAAAAGTAATCACTCCCAGTCATTTCCATACTCATACGGAAAAAGTGGTACTGCTAGACATATTAGCATGTTTAAAGAAATTGGGGGGGACAGGGAAAAAAAGTGGTTACATATAAAATACTCGAGATATTCTGGACATAAAATTTCCACAGACAGTATTTTATCCAAATAGTTTTTCAAAATTAAACAAGAATTAGGAATTAATGAAATATACATGCTAACTAGGAGTCACCAAGCCAAGCGGAAGCGCTGCACAGGGAGGTGCGGCTGTTGCCCCATTAAAGCCAAGGTGTCCGAGTCAGCACCGCGAGGGTGGCATCTCCACCTGTTTAGGAGCCAAACACTGGAGCCCTCTCCTGAGGGCAGTGCCTACAGTAGCCTTTGAAGAACTGAGAAAGGCTCACCCCTTTTGAAACACGGCTGCCGTGGGAGGGGGCGTGCTATGCAACACACAGGCAGCTACAGCACCTGCCAAGTTTTGTGCTCGAGCTCTCAAGATTAGCCCTGTTTCTTTTCTCATGATTTTTTAATAAAATTTGCGTCTCTAGTCAAAAGCCTGGTTTTGAATCCAGGACAAATCACTGTCCTCCTTCCAGACTATCAGAGCAATTAGGTTGCAACCATGTTGCCTCCTGCATGTGAACATGGCTATTTTGTATTTTGTGAAATCCACTTGGTTTCACTCAAGGAAGCAGGAGGGGACTTTGCCCCTAACTCCCTTCCCACCTTCCTCCAGCCTAGACACTGGCCTGGTGATTAACATACTGTCATGGGAAGGAAGAGACATTGATATGGATGAGGACACACCTGAATCCAATTTTCTTGCTTGTCCAACGAGTCTAACCACTACGCTAACCACTGGATCATGAGCAGCCCGGTTTTGAATGTGTCCGTTGCTACTCTGGTTTGTTTTGTTGGTGGGTTTTTTTTTTTTTTTTAAAAGGAATTATCCAAGTATTCACATTGGATCAGCCCCTCATGAGGCTTAGATGACACCTCAACTCATTTCTCATTGGCTTAAGTCCCTAGTTACACATACCAAACACTACAATTGCTATGAAGTCTTTCAGATGAATCAGAATATGCCTACAGGGTTAAAGTAGCTCCATGATTATGCAGCTGCTGAAGAAGGCTGGTTGGATTTTTACTACTGTCAGTCTTCAATGAACCAAGTCTTAGATCCGGATATAAATACTTATATGTGATATTAAATATGCATACTCCATATAATATCAATTTTTATTGAAAAAATATTCACTATGAGAAAAAGGCATATGGACCACTACAGTTACACAGCCTGCAGATCGGTGTTTCAAGTTGTGATCAAAACTTACACTCACCACTTCTAACAGTATTTAAGAGCTTTAGTGTAGGACCTAAATGGACGAGGGAATGTGAACAGAGCGAGCGAATGAATGTTCCTTTTCCCTTCTTCCATGTAGAAAGTAGTCCAAACATTAAAAAAGTGGTAAGTGGATTTACATAAAATAAAAGTTGTAAAATGTTATCTGACATCGATAATTAATGTAATTTTAAAATAATTTCCATGTTGATCATGACGTGGCAATTTTATTTGTTTTCTAAAATTAAATCCCCACAGGAATGAAAATCGATATTGTTTTAGGTTTATCATGTATCCACTGACTAGTCCTGATTTCTCAAGCTGTGTGTTTTTTCGTATCCAAATTACAAAACATTTTCAACAGCATTCTTTACAGCATTGTTCATTTTCCAAGGATGTGATTACCATCACATTAGCTAAAATACTAGCTAATAACTATATTTATGTATACAATCTACCCAGACTTTCTGTATAGGTACAACGTGAAAACCCTTTCCATTTATTTAATTTCTCATTGTACAGGGTTTCCTCCCCACTCTTTCACTTAAACTTTTTTCCCTTTTCAAAGGAGTCCTTTGCAGCAGCAGTTTTAATGACTTATTCTCTCAAGTTTTAGAAGGTACTTCCCTTTCTGCTGATTGCTCTATGCTCCTGTCATGCCTTCCTCACAGCTGTTCTGCTGCTCTCCCAGATGCTTCATCCCCCCACCTCTGCAGCTCAGCAGCTCCATAGAGCTGCTAAAAAAGAAACAAAGCAGCTGACAGAAAAAACAGAAGCAAACCAAGCAACTTCAGCACTAGGTGTATAAAAAAAAGCGATTAATACAACTTCTACACCTGCATAGCTTGTGATGTATGTGACATGAATCACAGCACTGATTCATACTTTAAAAAACCCCACCAAACCTTGTATACATCGGTTCCGACCTTGTAATAAACTCAGGCTGAAATAGCTACTTTGAAAGAACCAACACATTTAAACCACTTTTTTTTTTCCCCTTTTAAGAACTTAGCTCTTCTGTGCTACTCCTGCCCTTACTATTGTGAGCCAGACTTTGCCAGGTGTCAGCAAATTATACACCACACACCTTATCCAATTATGCTCTCGCTTGCTTTCTCTGCTTACCCTCCCGACTTCTTCCATTTTCGACCTATTACAAAGATCTTGCATCTGGCTGTGCCACAGCAACAGAAACCAAAGTAATCCACCTTTAATCTCCCAAGATTCCTCTTGGCCCAGCTAATGACAAAAGCGGTGGTGGAAGCAAGAGCAGGTATGATCTGGAGATTATCAGAACACAGTATCTCCATGGGGCTACCCCCAGCTGCCTACGGGTTAAGAGATTTCATGTGATGATAGCAGCCAAGGTAAAGAGGGGTGAGGTGCTGTAATTATGCCACCATTTGGCTGTCAAATAAGGTGTTTTCCAACTCTAAGGCAACCGTTTTAAGAAACAAATATGCATTTTAATATACTGAGATATATTAAAATGGAGAAAAATAATGCAAAAACACAAGAGTGCACAGAAATGAAGTATAGCTACCAAACCATGAATAAAATAACACACGGATTTACATGTGATTAAACCCTCAAAAAGTCTAATATTATTTAATCCAGAAAAAATTACATAAGTTTAATAAAGTATTGAAAATTTTGAAAGGGAACTGACATGGGAAATGACCATCCTTTTCAATTAACTGAAAACAAGAAACGAAATTATTTCATGAAACAAGGTTCTTAAATTTAGAATTCATTAAAACTTCCTTTTGGTACTGTAATTCTCTATCAATAATAATTACACCTGGGGGGGAAAATCCTCAATATTAATATTTTATTACTATTAAGCTGGGAAAAATAACGTGATAGAATTAAAAAAAACCTACCAATTTTCCAAGTAAAAAAGAAATCACAGACAGGAATGTTCTTCTATAAATAGGAGCTTTTTCCAAAAGTAACAGAAATTAGTCCTCATAAATAATAAAGTAAATGGACAAATGACCTTAACCTAATATAAGCTATTAAAAATATTGTGTTCTCATTAATTCAGTTTAAAAAAAAATAGCTGACATGGAGCAACATAATTATGGATTGGGGAAGAATATAATATTATACTATATTACATAATTTTTTCCTGCCACACATTCTATCATCATGAATTGTTCTCATAAAATATTCTATCTTGCATTTTACAGTTCTGATGAATCAGTATTACTAAACAGGAACAGAATTCTGCAGTTCAAAATGCTATTTCTTGAGACAGCCATGGTGCTAAATATAAGTTCTGTTAATAGTGATTTACGGAGGAGAAAACTCAGCTTATGGTGAATATTTTAAAAACTCATTTATACTTATAATTGACTGTAAAACAATTATTGATGTCATTTTTTTTCCCCCCTTACATTCCAGGTCAGGTTTGGTACCTCCAATATGGAATGCAGTACTAATAAAATTATGATAGAACTTTTAACTAGAACCTGTTGCATCATATGAATTTAAAAGCTCCAGTACTCAACTGTAGCCAAGTTGCTCTTGAAATTATGCCAGCTGGAAACTCACCTACCCTGTCCGGAGCTAAAAGGTCTGATTGTCAACTTCCTTAACTTACCTGCTGCATGAACTTCCCCAGGGCTAGAGACAAATAAGTGCGCCCAGGGTCTGTAACTCTGGAATTCCTGCCATGCAGGTTTCACAGTGTCCATTACTCTGTTGTTACTCGCAAAGTGGTCTATCAGAAAGATGCTTCAATTTTATTTATTTTTTGTACTAATTAGAGTCTGAATTTGAAAATAAGAAAGTCATCCTTCCAGAAAAATAAGACAAGTCAGTCAGAAAAAAGAATTAGATGAAAAGGCCTTTAGATGAGATTGGATTTTATCCAGTGACTAAAGGAATGTTTTGCAAAATGTACTTAATAAAAATGTAGACCTACTAAAAAAAAAAAAAAAGCACAAATTGTCAAAGATATCAAGGCGCTAATTTCCACTGGAAGTAATGAGCAGGCTTAACTAGCTTGCACCAGTTCACCTGAAATCAAGAATAACATCAGTAGCAAATTTTGTTATGGCAGAAAAAACTTAACAATTACATAGCAGAACTGGGATAAAAACCTCATACAGAGATGCCTACTTAACCAATACTCTCCACTTGATCTGAGCCTGTGTCCTTCGCATACGTACCTGTTGCTAACAAAGGACAAAAACGTGTCACTGTGCCATGTTAGAGGTTAGATACAAAGACA
>VXBO01013045.1:164818-179752 GCA_013400135.1 Rhinoptilus africanus | reverse complement strand
GCTGCCTTCCTCCTCCCGGCGGGGGCCGCCTGCCGCCGGGCTACAAGCGTCGAGGCCCTGGCTGAGGCCTGGCTTCACTCTCTTTTCCCGCCATCCTTCCCCTTCCTGAGGGCACGGCTCCCTCCGGTGCGTTGGGAGCCGCCCGCCGGCTCCGCTCGCCGCCCGGCGCTGCTCGGAAACTTCCCTCGGCGGAGGAGGCCTCCGCGGGCCGGAGGCTTTGTGCTGCGCTGCCACACTGCCTGCCCCTCCCCTCCCCTGCCTGGAGCTTATTATGCGTCGAGCGGAGGCATCTGGAGTTGCTGGACTTAGGGTTTTAGGGAATACTATGCAGCGATTATATTAACACCGGGGTTTTGCGGGTTTTGTTTTAAAAAAAACCAAAACAAAACTTACTAGATTGGGTCAGTGAGATCCGGTGACTTTGTTTTACTTAAAACCTTTTTAAGTTCTCGTCGTGGGGAACGTGGTTATTTATGAGAGATAGATACGTTCTGTTTTGGCAGCCTGGTCTAGTGGGAGGTATCCCTGCATGGTAGGGAGGGGTTGGAACTAGATGATCTTTGAAGGTCCCTTCCAACCCAAACCATTCTATGAACGTTGGATGTGCGTTAAGATCTCTTGGCAATATTGTTAAGTGAGGAAAGAGACCTTTATGCAGCAGAGATAACAAGTGTTAACAGTTGTGATATAGTGATTCTTGTTCCTTGAATGGCATCCTTTTTATGTGCGAAGCCAAGTAGTTCTGTTAATTCTCAGGGGGACCTTTGACTTTTTTCAGCAATATTGCTCTAATGAAATTTTAATCGTCATCCTGAGTTGTCGCTTTCATTTTTGTTTCTTGGTAGTCTCCTCTGCTAACTTCAGAATTTGACAGCGATGTCATCGAAAACTTGTATAGTAACACAAACACACATGAAAATATTGAACGTTTTTGAGTTCTTGGCCCTAATTTTGTGGCTTATAGTTTTATTGGTACCTGAATTAATGAAAATATTCCATGTGTATCTGGTGTGAAGGATTGGAATGTGCTGAACAACTTGAGAATACAGTGAATAGCTTATTTTACTATTCTGGAACTATTTTAGCTCATATGTATTCTTTTAAATATTATGTAAATGGATTTAAAAATTGAAGAGAGAGAACGTTACGCAAATAAGAAAATAAATATTACCTAACTTAAAATTTTAAGTGGTGTTAGTCCTAGTGGAGAATTTTATGGTTAGTCTGTGTCTAGGCTTTACAAGTTGAAAGCAGGAATCTGTTCAAGTGCCTGTGGAAAATGAAGTGTCTATAATCTTTAAATAATACCTCTAAAATAGTTGATCGCTTTTTTGCTGTCAAGTGCTCAAATGTTAGATGTAGATGTATAGAAAACTTATGGTGGAAATATAAAGTAGCTTTGAAATTTTAAAACACTCATGAAGTCTGTATGCAATAAATATGGCATTTGAGTGATTTGCAGCAGAACAGTGAACAGTACTGGACAAGATTTGGTATAGAATTGTGGTGCTTCTAGAATACACTGAATTTCAACTAGAAAAAGCAGTAAAACTGAATAGACTAGAAGGCTATGGTATTGGAGTAAATCATCAGTAAATTGTGTTAAATATGTTAGTGAAGGAAAGAAAGTCTTGCTGACTGAATTAACTACTGGACAGTTCATATACTGAATGTGACTTCCTTCTTCTTGTGTCTATTCAAATCTTAATACATGGCCTAAGTTCTACTTCTTTCCATAACGCTATTTTTCTATAAAGACCTTGCAAATACAACCTTTTTTTTTGCCAGAAATCTGCTGAAATGTAAGCAGTTTGTTTTCTGCAAATTTTCTGAAATTAAACTTAAAGAAGTAAATGGAGCGTACTAGAAATATTTTTGCATTAATGACTTACCTTTTTCTCTGGAGTCGTGGCTCAGTAGGTCAGCATGGTAAGCTTATACTTGCTTATAAAATACTGTAAGTTCATGCAACTTAAAAAAAAACAGTAAACAGACAAGGAATAGTTGGTATAAACTACAGAATAAATCAGAATACATTGATACTTATTTCTCTGTTTAGAATTTTATTTTCTTGATAAAGCTGTTGTTTGGGAGTATGTTGTCTTTATCCATAGTCTTACAAATGAACTTTGAGAATAAATGTTTTACTTTTTTCTATTTAACTTCTTTCTGTTTCTGATGTTTCAAGAAATCTCGTTGCTTACACTGAACAGTTATTATGTCTTTGTAATGCTGTCATTGCCTATGAATGTGAAAAGATATGTCTGTTTGGTTTAATTAAATTTTAATGGAATTCGTTGGGAGTGAGAAGAATTAAACGTGTGCAGGCGCAGTGTTTAATTGGAGTACCTATCAGTTGCTGAGGATATTTTAAAATTAATTTCAGATATGAGTGTCAGGATTTGTGTTTGGTTTGTAACTGTGTACTATCTTTATGCAGTTAGCTAATTTTTATTCCAGATTTCGCTCATGTTAAACATAAAGCTAAAATAGTTGAATAAAACATGAATTTGAGCTTTCTGAAGAATTATTTCTGTAGACAGCCTCTTATGTATGCTAAGCTGTATCAGTACAGGAAGGTGAGCGTACTCACTCCTAAATAGATACCACAAGTGGAATGAAAAACCTTTAAAATTAAAAGGGGATTTAATATATAAAGCGTGTTTAAAAAATTTGTCTTTTAAACTTTTGGCCCCTCCCCTGCCTTTCATCCAAAAAGGATTGTAGGTAGTAGTGGCTTGGCACAGACATACTAACAGAATTGGGTTGGTGTGTTTTTCTGGATGGTGGTGGTCTTGGTTTTGTGTTTTTCTGAAAGAAGTTACCTCAAGGTATTTTGTGTCACTTTAGGAAAAGTGAATGCTGGCCTAATGTGCCGCTGGATAAGATTGCTATCTTTTGAGGAACATAAGAATAAAATTTGTCTTCTGTGGCTGAATGTTTAAGTTTGGAGTTCCAAAACTTGTTACTGAGGGAGACAGACTACCCGTTTGTTTCGGCACACTTTTGAAAAGAAGGTGTAGGAACAGGGAGAATTTGGGAGCCTTTCAGCTCTGTATTTCACATGTTTATCTAGATTAGTAATCTTTACTTTTTTATCTCCTATTGCATGTTTGCAAATTGTACACTAGGAAATCTAGAAGTTAGTAAACTTGTAACACTTTTTTCCCTTTTTAAAAGGTTGGGTTTATGTGTCTGGATACAAGTAACATTTATCTCTCAAGATAAACAAGAAAATGCAAACATGAAAGTGACATGATATTAGGACATTACAACAGTAGTTGTTATTCTGAATCATGGGTTTCTGGTGCTGACGGACCAGAAGTTAAGTTAATAAGATTGAACTTTCATTTTAAGTATTCTGTGAAGAACAATTTCAAGGTTAAAAGAAAAACTTTCTCCTCAAAGCCCATAATGATTCTAAATAAGCAGTATTATATGAAACGTAACTATACATTATTCACTTTTGTTGGCCTTTCGATTTCTAATTGCCATATTGCACTAGTGATTACTACCCAGAAGATTTTTTTTTCCTTCATTTTATAATAAGCCTGCAAATTGATACAATTTTTTGGTGTCCTTTTTAATGAAAACTTAAAACAGTGATCAGGCTAAGTGATAACGCCATTACTGCTAAACAAAAATAAAGACAAAAAGACATTTGAAAATACTTCCAAAATTAAGAACATGGAAAACTGTAAAGGTTGCAAGGATTTATTTAGCACTTGGTATTGGTAGTTTTATTGGTAATTACGGTAGAAACAGAGTGCTGCAATAAAGAAGTTAAGAAGAGCTGAGGTATTTGAAATTTGATGAGGTAAATGATTGAATAACTAGATTACAGGTACAACACCTGGAATTCTTGTTTAAAATATTCAGATTGCAAATTTAATTGCTTCTGTCTTCTATTTTGGTTATTAAAGATTAGTAATCTGAGGTGGTGGATTTAGGACAAGATTTTACAAGATTATATTGCTACGTGTGGCTTAAAGTTGAGACCATTTAGACTCCTGAAGGTTGGCCAAAGTTGGGTGGGGTCTTTTTCTTTTTTTTTTTTCTTTCCTTTTTCTCCCCCTAAAAATGTTCAAGAAGTAGTATGAAAATCTGTTTTCTTAAGCTTAGTGACTCAAGATAAGGAGAGATGCTAAATATGGTATGGTCTGGATGGGTTACCTGTGATAGGAACACTGATGGCCTGAATATTCACTTTCCTTAGATGTAGGGCAGAACATTCTTTAAATATATAATCTGTGTCTATAAGGTATAAAACTTGTAAAAACTTCATAAAAATGATTCAGTAGTGTGGCTGACGCTGTGTTTGTGAAAGACTTTGTTTCAGTGCAACCTTTCTTTATTGATTAAAAAGGTAATTCTGGCATTTGCATTTTGTAGTCGTCAACAAGAAATTGAAGAGAAACTCATAGAGGAAGAAACTGCTCGAAGAGTGGAAGAGCTTGTGGCTAAACGTGTAGAAGAAGAGTTGGAGAAAAGGAAGGATGAGATTGAGCGAGAGGTTCTCCGCAGGGTGGAGGAGGCTAAGCGCATCATGGAAAAACAGTTGCTCGAAGAACTCGAGCGACAGCGACAAGCTGAACTTGCAGCACAAAAAGCCAGAGAGGTAACGCTCGGTCGTTTGGAAAGTAGAGACAGTCCATGGCAAAACTTTCAGTGTCGGTTTGTGCCTCCTGTTCGGTTCAGAAAGAGATGGAATACAACAAATCTAATTCCCTTCTCGTATAAACTTGCATTGCTGCGAAACTTAATTTCTAGCCTATTCAGAGGAGCTCACTGATACTTAAACAGTTATTCTCCTAAAACCTGAACAAGGATACTTGATTTTTAATGGAACTGACCTACATATTTCAGAATTGTTTGAAACTTTTGCCATGGCTGCAGGATTTATCAGCGGTCCTTTCATTTTTGGGGAAGGGTATTGAAAATCTGTAATTATGTATCCTTCATTTGTTTCATTTTGTTTACCTAGACTGTAAGAGGCTTTTGCCTTCAGTCAGGCAAAAAGCAGGGTCCAGCAGTGAGCTGCAGTACCTGTCTTTAACAAATAGGTTTCTTACTCTTCATTTAAAGTGAACGTTTTCCTTGAGCATACATTGGACTAATTCTGGGACTTCGAGCATAAGCCCATCCGCGTCTTCATGAAGGATCTGTGTCCAAATCATTATATCCATTTTTAATAACTACTAACAACTACTTTTTTTTTCCCTAGAAGTTATAAAAGAGCAGGTTGCCCTTGTCTGAAGTCAAGCTGAACATGTGACTTGGGTTTTTGGTTTTGTTTTTTTTTTTTAATCAGCAGCTGGAGCAGAAGCTGAAAATGTCTTTCTGTGAGACAGTAATTTGCTACTAAAGGCTTTGATGCCTGCCTGCACTAATCATTCCAGGATCCAGAAATTTCAAGACAAACTTTAAACCGTAAAGCTGAATAGTCATGTCTCAAACATCTTTTTCACTCTGTATCTCCTACACAGTTTATTTTAAATTAATGTTTTGATTGGCTTACAAAAGGAAAGACAGTAGCAATGAAGTTTTCCCCTTCATACTAAATGTGACTTGTCTGTCACATAGTATCTTTAAATTAAAAGCAAAAAATAAAACAGAATGCTGAGTTCCAACAAATACTAAGAATATTAAATTACGCTTGTTTTGCAAATTCAAACCTTAACTATGTAAGAATTGAAGTTGGATTTAGATGTCTATAGTCAGCAAATGCTTCATGTACAGATGTCTTCATTTGATCAGATGGATGACTTTTTTTATTTTTTTTTAACAAAAGTACCTTTGTGGTTTTCAATGTGATGTGAAGAAGTCCCATCAGTTCTTTATAATGCGGAATAAACTTCCATGCCTGGAGTGAAGTGTGCTAGCTAGTAGCTGGTTACTAGTCATAGTAAGAAGTTTTCTCTTCGTATGCTTGCTTTGTTCGTATTAACTTTTTTTTCTTACACAGACACAAACCTCTGGCTAACTTTAAATCTTCCAAATACTAAAATAATTCGGATCTATATTACGTGAACTGAAACACCTCAAAAACTTTCACGCAGTCTTCATATTTATGAGTTGCATAACAGAGTTCCATAAAATTCACCAAGAAAACAACAATTACAAGGCTTTATTTCCTGATCTTGCCTTCCCTGGACTCCTGAATTCCAAGTTCAGACTGCAAATGACAGTTTCAGCTGTCTTAAAATTGTCAAAATATTGAATGTTAAGTCCATTCTCCCCATGAAAGAAGCCCATAGCTCCATGAAGTATGGATTACCATTTGTATTTTTCACTAACAGTAAATGTATTTTTCTTATTAATTGTTTGCCTTAGGAATGATTTACATATTTTTGTTCCTTCTTATCATAAACATCTGCATTCCTCAGCTCAGCCTTCCTTGTATGTTGTTTCTTTATAAATGGTTGAGCTGCTGATGCAGGTATTGCCAAGCTAACAGTACAAATCATTTTAAAGAGGAAGCTGGCGCGTATGGCAGCCGAGGAGCACACTCTGCAGGACACTGGACAAGACAGTAAATATTCAACTTTTAATGCTGATTAAAGGAGTATAGGTAAAGAATACGTAGGTATACTTAATTGGTGAGACAAACTATTCACTTTATTTATATTTTCTATATTACTTTTTAATTTGGTAAATACTATCCAGTTTTTGTAGTTGTCCTTGTTGATTTGTGTGATGTTAAAATTCTAGTAATAAATTGTCAGGATTCTGTGATTAGGGAGGGTTTAGTTGGTTGCTGTTTGGACTGGGCGGGATGACTTAGATTGAGTACTAGAAATCAGTTTTAGTGGCTGCGCAATTTACCATTGTGAGACAAAATTGGTGGCTGTAAAGCTGCCACTTTAAGTCAGTTCACAAAAGAATTCTGAGGAAGATTAGCGAACATGCAGAAATGAGTATTTTACTTTACTAACATCCTGCCCTGTCCTCCCCTTTAGGAAGAAGAGCGTGCAAAGCGTGAGGAACTAGAGCGAATACTGGAAGAGAATAATCGAAAAATTGCAGAAGCACAAGCTAAACTGGTATGTGAAGATGTAGTTAACAGTTCTGTAGGGGAGTACAGGTCTCTCCGCCTGATTTGCAACACAATTATAATAAACAAATCGCCCCTTCCTAGAATTTATCTCGCCTGTTGATGGTTCTGTCAGTAGCACTGCTCTCCTTTCCTCAAGCATAAGACCAGATCCTTAGCAGTAACACCAGTCTAAAAAAATTCTTCAGGTGCGGTTAATTTAGAGAAAAATAGCTGCCTTCAGAACTTGAAAAGTACGTTTTTAACTGTATCTCACAGGGAAGGTTGCAGTAAGTTTGCAAACATGTTCAGCTTCTAGAACAGAAGTGACTAATTCTGTTTTGTTGAGCAGGACAAGTACAAACTGGATTTGAGACTTGTATCATGTTGATGTAGAAGTGCTGAAAGGGAATTTCAGCATAAGCTTAAGATGGATAAGTTATGAAAGTCTAGCTTATGTTGGTCTCCAAGCCTACTTAAGTGGGTGCCTGCCTCGTAAGAACATTCAATACGATTACCTGATTCTAATCAATTGATGATGAGCTAAACTAAGCTGCTTCTGAATCCTGATTGAAATCTATTGGTTTCAATTACACAAGTAATTACACCCTTTTCAGGTAAAGGTAATGCTTCTTAAAATTGTTTGCTTGAACTACATCTGCTTTAGAGCTCTTCCTCTTTTACTCCTTTCCCAACCTCATAATGCTGGCAACAGGACAAATAGAAAATTTAAAGTATTAACTGACATAATGAGCAACTTTAGGAAGACCATTGGAAGAACTGTAAGAACCATAAGACAGTGTAAGGATTGACTTGTTAGAAATCAAGTAAAGATGGTTTTGAATTGGGAGAGGTTTTTAGATGGGTTTTGGAGTGGGGAGGACCTGTGAAGGTCTGTTGCTTTGTTAAATTGTGCCTTCATCTGACAGGCGTCAGGGGGATTTCTCTATATATACTGATTTCCTTAATTAAAATGTAACGTGTTGTTTGCAAAGCAATGCTGAAAAACATTGCATGTGAGCACTCAAGACTGATACGTTAGCTGTAGAAAGTTTTCAGTCTTTCTTCTAAACTTAATTCAAATAACCATTTTATAAATAGTTTCACTGAAACCAACTATGGTGTCTAGCTCAGGTAGAACTGCTTACATACCTGTGCAGGATTGGACCTGTTTAGAAGTTAATAGGGACTTGTAAATTGCTTTTATGACTACAAAATATGCTGGCCTAAATTCTACCATTTTCATATATAGGCTGAAGAACAATTGAAAATTGTTGAAGAACAAAGAAAGATTCATGAGGAGAGGATGAAACTAGAACAAGAGAGACAACGTCAGCAAAAGGAAGAGCAAAAAATTATCCTGGGCAAAGGGAAGTCTAGGCCAAAACTGTCCTTCTCACTAAAGAGCCAGGATTAAATTGCAACTCTGAACTCTTAAAAGAAAAAAAAAAAGAAACAAACAACAAAAAACAACAAAAAAGGAAAACAAACAAAAAACTTTGTATGGTAGCTTCATGTTGAAGTGTTTTTTTTTTTTCTCTCAATTTTTTTTTGTCTTTTTTGAAAGTCTGGAAAGTTAGCTTGTTCTAATAGGGGCTGTGCTCTGCAATTCTTAATTTTTTTTAAACTTCCATTAAGTTAAACCCTTATCAGATCATTGTTGCCTTTTAGAGGGTAATCTGTTCTCATCAATTTTGTTCCTGTATTAGTGACCTGAAGCAGATCAGGTCTCTTTATGAATTGCGGATGATCTGATAAGGTTTTACTGACGTACTCATCAGAGTTTGACTCTGATAATCGACAGAACTTTATACTGGGTATTGCTGACTTTTAATTTTTTTTTTTTTTTTAAAGTCAGTAAATACATGAGTAAATTGCCATAGTATTACTGGACCTCTGTGGTTTATTGTTTAATCAGTGTCCTATGATACTGTCCCATTGTTGCGCTTGATGTTCCTGATACAGGTAAGGAAATAGTTTGTCATTTCTGCTATGAATACCTAGAGAGAGTTCAGTATTGTCTCTGTTAGATTTGTTTTTATTACATTGACAGCATTCAACCAGCGTTCCCCATTGTGTAAATAAACCAATTTGCTGAATAAAGTGAAAGTCTTAAATTCATATGTTTAAGTAAATTTTTTTAGTACACTTTATAATAAACAGCTATAAGAGCGACAATTTACATTATTAAATTCAAGACTATAGTGGTTTGGGGTTTTTTTTTTTAATTTTGCTTTTAACTGTTGTGGCTTCTCCTACTTATAATGCAAAATTACACAAGGTAAAAAAAATCCCTGCAGTTGTGAATGTTTTTGATGGCTGCTGCTGTTTTCATGAATGTTGGTTTTTATTCTGACAGAGACTTACTGCAGCTGTAGTATCGTGTTTAAACAGCTGTTTGGCTTACTGCGCCCAGACCAATACTTTGGTATCTAATCCCTTTCAGTTCACCTCATAATATACTATATTGTATCAGTTAAGGTCATTACCATATAATGAATCTGATGGATCCTAAAGGATTTAAAAATGGATTTTTTTTTTCCCAAAGGACTGCACCGGCTAGCATACTTGTAGTGAAAAACAGAAAGTGAGATTCTGTCTAAATATATTGTTTTAACCAGAAAGCAACTGTTACGCAGATCTTGAATGTTATCCATTTATATATACAGGTTTTATTTTGAAAAAATGAAATTACAGATTGAAAACTATATATGAAGTCCCTTTTTTGTATATAATTCTTCTGGCAAAACCTGGATTACTGTAGCTTGTCCGGTTCTAAAACTTTTTTTCCTGTTGGTATGCAGCATCTGTAACGGTAAAACGAAAGTTGCCAGTAGTTGCCTGAGCATTTGAATGTCACTGGACAAAGTTGGAAATAATTCCTGATATTCCCAAAGGATCTATTTCTATAGATTTGGCAAATGAAATGTGGGAGCAAGTTGAGTCTGATGCTGAAAGCAGTATTCAGTGTGCTTTGTTTGAAACCTGGGCTTGGGGGCAGGCTGCTGTGCATCGCTTTGTCCAGTTGGTCAAGAAAAATGTGAAGACGGTAAAATACCTACCTGAATAAATTACTGTACTTAAATTTGTCTCTATATTGTATGACAAAAGAAGGTTGAAGGTTGCTTAATGCATAAAAACAAAAGCTGAAGCCAAATACATCATGTACGGGACCTGTTGGCAGGAGCAGGCTGTATTTAAAGCTCAACTGATACCTGTATTTCTAAAATAGAAAACGTCCCCTGTTCCCTTATGAGAAACAAGCTATTAAAAGTCAATACTCAAACCAGACCTATGCATTTTTGTTTCCTCTCCTCTTCTAAAAGCAAGAAGCTAAGTTCTCATACGTGCAGCTGTGGCATCAAACGTTCTCCGTCACTAGTTTGCTGCTAAATAGCAGCGTTTGTTCTTTATGCTTAACACTGCGTAGGCTTAGGCTTTGAGAGGTTATTTTCCATCGCACCTTTAGGACTGCTGTGCGGACAAAACGTCCGTTCACAATTCGATTGCCCTTTCTGCTGTTCCGCACCTTCGTACCCGTGTTTCCATCCCCCTGCTGTCAAAGAAGGAAAAGCAGCTGCGTATTTAGTTGTTGTTGGGGCAGAAGTTCAGTTGGTAGAAACTGCTGTCTCTTTACAGTCCTAAAGCATTCTGAATTTGTTAGATAGTTTTCTGTGGACCTGGTACGGCACACTGGCATTATTCTGGGGTTTTCTTCTTAAAATTGCTGTAGGAATTCAGGAATACTGTTGATTTCTAGGAAAATGAAGAGGGTGCACAGATTGCGAGGGGGGGTAAATTGACATGTGAAGATAAGAACTTGTGATGTTCTTGCATTCCCTTAAGACTCGATACCCATCTGATGCAAAGCAGGTTAGAATAGAGAGGGACAGTTAGGTAGTGATTAAACTGAGTGTGAGCTGCGTGGGTGGGTCTACGTGAGGATATTAACCTACCTAGAGGAATTCCTGTTAGAAATTATGTTGGGAGTTTATTTTTTATTTCATTACAGCTTGAAGTTTCAACTTTAAATTTTGGTTAGACAATTTTTCGTTCTGTTTTTTGTTGGGGGTGGGGGAATCCTCCCCTTCCCCCCCTCATGGAGGCATTTCTTTGTTGCCACCTGCCTTGAGCAATATTCATTTCCCTTATAGGATGACAGAAGAGATCCTAAGTTTTCCCAACCCCTCATCATAAATGTCCTGGAGAATTATTTTAATACCAAACACTGCATCTCCCCAGCAGAGGCAGGAGAGGGTGGGAAGGCCTCGGAGCAGTGTCCTAGCGCTGTGCTGTCAACTTCGCAGATTTGTTAAACTGCCCTTTGAACTTCCCGTGTTCATCACCATCGTTTTTTCCAAGCGCGAGTGGAAAGCTGACCGCTGTGAGATGCATTGGGGGAGCTGGTGTCCTTGAAGCTTAGCAGAGCAGAGGCGGTGAGGCTGGCGAGATGTCTAAGCTGCCCAGCGACTGCCTGCCTGCATAGAGACAGATGTGTCGGTGTTAACCTTACCAAAGTATCAATGCTTCATCCCTTACTATCTCCTCCTGAAAAAGAAGGATCCATTTTCGTTGTCTCCTTTTCTCTTAAGCTTTGCGCCACATCGTACGCCTCGCCCTGTTGCCCTTGCTGACTTGAAGGTCGTAAACCCCTCTTCCCGATGCCATTAACGTGCCCTTGTATGATTTTTTGATTTTCTGTGCCGTTTGTTGCACGTACACCAAATACGGAGGTGTTGGTTGTCATTCACTCTGAACTGCACGAAGCATCTCGTTTAACGTTTTCAGAGTGTTTGAGGACGTGTTGTCCCCTCGGCAAGCAGGAGGAAAACGATGAGCTCTGTTACTGCAGGGTCTCAGCGCAGCGCAAGTTCGAGTAGAATTCAGGTTGATAAAAGACTTTCTGGTTTGTGTTGCAGAGGCGATTTATTTCAGGAGAGAACTGTGGGAGCTGCCTGTGTGCCCGAGGCTCATTCCAAGGCAGGAGGATATGGTCGAAGTGCCGGGGCTGGTAGGGTTTCGGACCAACAGGCCAGTCCAGCTGGAGCTGAACCATGACTTTCACGCGTCTCTGCTCCGTTTTCATTCTAGCACTGCCAAACCTGTGCCTTCGGGGCCATCCTCCTTCCCCCACTGTTTTGTTAGCCACCTGCGCAAGGGGACGTAAACCCTTGCAAAAGGCCAGTCGTGTAGCAGAGGTTTGATCCCGGCTCTTGTTTCCTACCCCTTATATCTCACTGCAGACCGCTAATTAATGGAATAATTTTTGTTTTCACAGAGCGATACTGAGAGTCGGTATAAAACTGAGTCGAACGGCGAATTAAAAGGCGGGTTGGGATGTACCAACTTCTTTTCTGATTTTTATTATGAGGCTGCTTGAATTCTATGGCGGTGCTCAGGAGGAGCCAAGCTCATTTTCTAAGAAGTGATGATGGTTAACCAAAATTGCCATTATAAAACAGACACGGAGCAGACAAATTAACACCTAGATACGTACTCACTCTACCGTAAGTGCAGAAAGCGCATTGTTATGGTGTGAATGATATTTTAGGAGCTTTTTCAAGTATCCAGCACGCATGGCCTTTTGCACAAACAATAAACAATCCATTTGAATCGGCACGTGTCAGTCACG
This sequence comes from Rhinoptilus africanus, assembly GCA_013400135.1. Taxonomy (NCBI): domain Eukaryota; kingdom Metazoa; phylum Chordata; class Aves; order Charadriiformes; family Glareolidae; genus Rhinoptilus; species Rhinoptilus africanus. The sequence continues at coordinate 167,087 of VXBO01013045.1, read as the reverse complement.
CGATCATTATGAAATGATCTTTATTAAAGATAGCAGTAATTGTATCTACAGAGTTCTCTCTTTTCGGCTTCCAGAATTGGTAAATTTTCAAGTAACGATGAATGACGGGAAGCTTTTCCACTTAATAAAAAATTCCGTGTCTCCTGTATTCTCGCTCCTGATGTTTAGACTGATTAAAAGAGAATCAGAGATTGCGGGGCCCATCCTGGTCCCGTTGAAATTAGCTGCCTTTTTGTTACAGATTTCGTAGGATCAGAGCCAGCGTCTGTGGAATGACTGTCTGAAAGAAGCCGAAACGAGTTACTTGGTGATAAACCCGCTTATTTTGTTGTCGGGCCGGCTGGAGTACCGGAAATATAGGTTTAAGCGGTGCAAATGGCCCGAGTCCCGGGTTTTCCCTGAAGGTGGAGGGAAAGGCCGGTCTCACCTGCTCGCTGGCCCCGCTCATCCCTCCATCCCTCCATCATCCCTCCATCCATCTCCCCCGTCCCGCCGGGCCGGGCCGCCCGGGCGCAGGGGGAGCGCGGCGCGGCTCCCACGGCCGCGGCAGGATTTCCTCCCCCCCAGAAGCCTCTTCCCCTGCGAGTTTGTCAGCCAGGAAAACGCCTTCCCCACGAAACCCGAAATATCTGCCGGCACCTCCTCCTGAAACAGCCCCCAGAGGAGCCGCTGCTGCGGCCGGAGCCGATTGCCAACTTCCTAATATTTGCGGGCTTTTTCGCTCTAAAAAAACCCCAACCCTCTCCCCGACCCGCACCCTCACGTTTTCTCCACGTCCGAGGCGATTCCCGCAGCTCCTCGGAAGCCAGGCGGGAAAGTCGGAGGCCGGTGCAGCGGNCCCCGCCCCGCCCCCAGCCGCGGGGACCGGCCCCTTGGGCAAAACGAGTGACCTTTTCGGGGTAGCCACCGAGCCGGCATTTCTTTGGATGTCTTAACCTTTGTTGTTGGAGTCACCCGGGAGAGAAGTTCCCGTTTTTTTCTAGGTTCTTGCTTAAAGTGATTTTATTAACGCGGGTTTTTATACTGCGGCGGCGTGCATCAGTAGGATGCCGGGGAGCAGAGTAAACCAGCTGTATTTACGTGAAATGATTAGCCGCTGGACAATAGGAGCCGAGCGATATATTTAGCTGCAGGAGGATATTTTCAGACAATACCAGGGCTCTTCATTTCCTTCGGTTTACTTAAAGCAAGGATACGGGGAGTTAGAGGTCACCGTTTACTCACAGCTTTCACAAAACACCGCTCGTAACCTTTTGCTTCCAAACCAACAGAAGCAGCAGCATTGCAAAACTGAGGTAAACCTATTTGACACGTCTCTGCTGGTAGAAGCACTTATCAGGCTCGGTGTTTACATTGGCTCACGACTGGCTACACACCGCACATTTGTTTAAAAGTTCAATAATTAAGTCCTTTCCTCCCCTCGGTGGCGAAGCTCTCCTTTGAAGCCCCTCGATGTGCGCAGATACCCAATCTCTGTCTCCCACTTGAGTGATAAGTTTCTGTCCTGGGAATCAGATCTTTTTTTTTTTTCCACCAAATTGCGTCGCCGGATCTGCAATTCCTTCCTCACTGCAAATTAAATTTAATTAAGCAGTTTACTTAAAACGCCTTCGATGTTTCGTGTGAAAAGCGAACTGATTTCCTTGTTTCCTCAAGTGGTGGATTTCATTAGAGAGCTACCAAACACAATTAACGCAAAATCCATGGGGCATCGAGCGCGCCTCACATCGCCTTTTCCCGGCCAGGGCGGCGGCGCCTGGACCCACCGCTTCAGGGAAAAGGGGGGCAAAGCCGCCCTTTTCTGCCAAATTGGTCAGGGAAGTAGGGGACAGTGCCAGCCGTTTTCCTTCGCAGGGCTTCTCCGCGTTCGTCTAAAAGTCCAACGAGCACCGCCACCACCCCGGTTTTTATGTAAATGCCCGTAGTTCTTCGGAAATAAAATTATACGAAATTGGCCCTTCATTACGGTCTTTTGTAGAGCGCTCCTTGCACGCCTTAACGAAAAGGTAGGGAAATGACAGAAAGAGCGCGCCGTCATTCCCTGGGATTTAACTTTTAGTCCTTTCTGCAGATACTCTTTTGGCACGAAATCCCGACTGGAAGAAATTCGGTAACTCCCTTCGTTTCAACAGGGGCGACTACGACATTCTACCACCGGCCTGGAACCGCGGTACCCACGGCTCTCGGCGCGGACCCTTCGCCGGTGTCGCCTCCCCGGACCAGGGCCACCACCCGGGGCAGCGGGACCGCCCGCCGCCTTCCGCGGGCG
>VXBO01013045.1:96538-162860 GCA_013400135.1 Rhinoptilus africanus | reverse complement strand
CGGGGTCCCCTCCCGCCCGCCGGGGTCGGAGCAGCGGCGGAGGTCGGCGGAGCCGGGCCGCGCTGGGCTGCCAGGGAAGGGTGATCCTCTTCAACTTCTCCGTCTGCAGATGCAAACTCATCCCATTGACTCCAGCGAAGTTACATCTGCTTATAACAGGGCTAAATTTGGTTGTGGAGTTGATGGTATCGAGGCACATGTCAGTGAGTAATGAACTAAGCATTACCCATCACACAACCATTTAGTGTCATTCTTCATTAACAAACCCAGGCAAAAAAGTACATGCGTTCCCAGGACTTCACTATCAAAGCACGCTGTTAAAATAGAAGCATATCCTTTAAAAAAAATAATAATAAAAAAAAACCCCAAACAACCAACCAAAACTTCTTTACTAAAACATACAAAATTGCTGCTATTGGGAAGAGGAACTTTTTGGAAAGTGGACCGTCTTTCTAAAGAGAAATCCGAGTCGGTGATGAAAAACTAATTCCACTTCTCTTTTTGTCTGCTTTCATTTTTGATATGCGAAATAAAAGTTGGCTTTGTTCAGTTGTGAAATCCTTTGAACTTTTGTGATTAAACCCGCTATTTTAGAGAACAAAAATCATGATAGGAAGAAATAGCCTGTAATGAGTTTAGGAAGTTTTACGCCAGAAATGGGTTAAAATTTCTTTTAACTCATGCTACATATTCAATTATATATATTTAAAAGCAAACCATATGCATTGTGTTAATTGAATTTAGAATTTCCTGTTAAGCCCAGTAGGTACACGTCTTGTTTTCCCGGGGGACTTTTTAGAGGAAATGTTAGGTGGTGATGAGACAAGAAGAATGGAGTATTTCCTGGATCAGGGATTAATTCTGTGTAGGTGGCAGGATCTCCAAGAGTTTGGTGAAGATTTCAAAGTTTGAATGGGGAGTAGAGTTTCAAGTTTATCAAGTAGTCTTGCGTTACAGTCCTCATTACCTACCGTTGTTCCCACTGTAGGAAAAACTGGCTGCGGATTTCTGCCAGTATTTTTCAATAATGGATGTATTTTCTATATATCTGTGAGACTTATTTGCATAAAAGTTTTCCCATCTTTCTTTAAAAAAAAAAAAAAAGAAAAAGAAAGAAACTGACAGGAATGCAGTGGACTGCTCAGTTCTGTGTTTTTATTCCTAGCATTGTGTGACAAATGATCGTTTTATATATGCACCAGGTGGGAAGCTAGTTGAAATGGAACAAACTGTAGCTCCGGACTCTGGCTCCGCGCTTTTATGCTGCTGCATAGCTAAAGCTTTTCTTTGGCTTAAGAGAGGTACGAAGTGACGTCTGAGAAAAAAAAGCGACCTGGCCGGTTGCAAAGCTGGCTTTTTTTATAATGCTATTTGAATTCTCAAAAGTCAAAGGCTAGGAGCCGGGGTTGCATTGCATTAGTGGGCCTGATGTGCTGGTGGAAAACAGGCTCGGCTCAGCCTTGGAGGAAGGGGAAGGCTTTTGCATCCCCAGCCCTTGATGGGTTTATGCCTACAGAGGTCACTCTTCCAATGCAGAAGAGGCTGCTCTGGCCTCTCCGCTGCCAGCTCCAACCTGCTTTCCCCTCCTTTNTTTTTTTTTTTTTAAACTTACCTTGGTGGCTTTTATTAGCCATCAGTGAAATGAAAGTATCTGAGCGGCTGAATTCAACCCACCTTACAGTGCCTGGGGATAGGCTTCCTTTATCAAATACAAGTTGTGTTTCCATTCGGCTAATTCTAAACTATTTGATTACCCAAAAAAAAAAAAAAAGTTGTTAATGGTAGATCTAATGATAATATCTAATTACTTTTTCAACTTAAATGCACGCTTAAAAATAGGTTCTGCTGTTGATGTAATTGAGTTTTCTTGAGTGATTCATTGAGGCTTAATCACCACAGTGAAGGAGTACACTATTAAAATTAGTCTTTGCAATTGCTGGGGCTAGTGATTTATAGGCCACTTGGAGGCCCATCGTTTGAGGGAGCTTACAAATGCATTACCAATATTGCTGCCGGTGAGACAGCTCCACTTCTCCGAGCAGGATTTCTTACTAATTCTTGTCACAATTGTTTGCCCAAAGGATACCGAATAATTTCTCCTTAAGACAAGGTTGTCCTCACACTGGATTCAACCTGAATGTGAGCTGGAGAAGTAAGCTGCTGAAATGGGTCTTGGTGTAGCATAATAATAAAGCTCCTTTCTAGGTTTGAAATAATAACTATCTTTGGTGCCGGTTAATTTATTCAGGGAAGCTGTGCGCTTAACTCTATTCAGAGCCTCAACACATAAATCTGCTGCACAGGTAGGCAATTAAATGCTGGGAGAAGTTGTTAGTCAGGTTAATATAGAGTATGAAATAATAAATTTTAGGTTAAGGTGAATGTATAAACTGGATTGGTTTTGCACTGAAGTTTGGAGGTTATAATTTCTAGCAGGTGGCTGGGATGGAGAGCATGCGGTAGCTGTTTGAACACAGAGCTCCCTCCCCTCTTCCCCCCTCTCTCCCTTTTTAGAGATCTGCTGTCATTGCCTCGATCAAATCACAAGAGGTGTGTTTTAAGTGACATGCGTAAAATAATTATACCTGCCACTTTATTGCTTGGGAGGTTAAACGTCATTGTTGCAGATGGTTTTTAGTAGACTTTACAGACTTCTCATCAGGAGAACCTTAGATCTCGTGATCTTGAAAACACAGAGAAGAATTACTCTGTAGACTTTAACTCCTGTTGACACTTTTTAATGGGGGACTTTCTGCCTGTGTTGTTTCTGCCAAGATAAACAATGTATATAGATAGCAGGGATTACCTCAGTTTCACCTCACCAGGGCTCAGCACCGCCTTTGGCACACGTAGAGTCATGGGGCGCCTTTTTTAGTCAAACGGGAGAGAAATCTCATTGAAAAAAACCCCTCCCTTATGCCTTGAGAGGCACTATTCCCTGCGTGCTGTGGGCCGGGGAGCCAAGCGGTTCTCCCTAGTGGCGTGCGGAAGGTTATCCTCACAAGTGGTGCGTTTGACACTGATTAAGTTAGATTATATAGCTGTTTTTCCTCTCCCTCCCATAACCAGTATTATATATGGGATATTGCACAGCCCGCCTGTGAATGAATGCTAACATGTCAGAAACCGATAAACTACAATTGATGACCCTGTTAAATGGTCTATTCAGTAGCATATAGACTAGACTGCTTCTCATTGTATCTGAAATTCTTATTTTTGTAGGTAAACAAATGCACATTCACTACCGCCTGAATAGCCCCTTGAACTATGCTCTGCAGTTTGCATTTGGGTTAATCTTGTCGGTTTTAATATAGAGAGGGTGGGGAAAAAAAAAGGAGAGAGCACCAGGGGTGGAATTGTTAGTGCTTTCACATCCACATTCCTCACGTTTTGTCAGGATGATAAACTGTAGGTAATGGACAGCCGTTGTTTCACAGGACAGGCGAGCCAGCCGGAGCACAAAGAGCTTGCTAAAACGATATCTCACAACAACATGTTTGGGAGCCTCTCGGCTAGACAAGAATTTATTTGGGAGCCCCGTGTCACGGGACCGCACTTTCTAACCTCAGCAATTACAGCTTCAAGCTGAAGAAACAGGAGTGGAAGGTTAAAATGATTTAAACACATGCTCCTAAATTGTACCCAAAACATAGCTGTTGACACTTGGCATGCTAATGCGAGGAGTGAATGGTGGCTTCCAGTCCGTTTGATATCTCTGGCATTCCTAGCCAGGGCTCCTGAGCACAAAGTGAATTAGCAAAATGAATTCAGAACAAACTGAAGGCCGAATTCTTGAGCTGGTTATTTTCCCCAGCCTTTTGTGCGTGGAGTATAATTGCTATATTATTTATAGTAATTATCTTAAAGCATGTTATCTGTAAGCTGTGCTACGTTATTTCACTTTGTTTAATGAAGTAATTGCCTTTAGAAAGGCAGTGACTAAAAGTCAAGCGAAAATCACTTAAGTTCTCCCTCTTCCCACACACAAGAATGCCTCCCTCCTTTNAAAAAAATGCCTCCCCCCTTTTTTTTTCTTTTTTTTTTTTTTTTTTTTTTTTTTCCCCCTTCCCTGTTTAATTGCAAGGAGATCACGTTGCTTTAGGTGTGATGTTCAGGATTGTCTCACATGCAGCCAAGGTTCCTGCGGTGGGAAGTCAGTGGAGGACCTGAGGTGACTGCTGTGACACGCTGGCAGAGACAGGCCTTTCAGCCCTGCGCAGCAGCCAGAGCCAGGGTTGCTTCTAGGGATTTTTTTTTTAAATTTTTTATATATTTATTTTTTTAATCTGGTTTTCATGTGTCGTGCAACCTGCACTACTTGAAATTGCTTGTTGCAAGTGAGAAGAAAGTGTTCTTCTGAGAAAAAAAAATGGTGATTAAAATGTTATTCCTGTGTGCCTAATGTCTGCCTGCCTTGGCTGCTGACATAAAGAAACCTGTTTTTCTGGTCATTTATCATACATCTACATGGATTTGCTTATGAGCTCATTCTTTGTGAGGCATTGTGGAAACTTAAATAGGAATGTTAAACTGCTTGAAATATTTTGATTAAAATATGCCATGCCACTGAATATAGACTTTTAACCATAACTCTGTCTTGAGTGAGGGGAGGGGGTTTTTGGGGGTGGGAAGGGAGTGTCAAGGGAGGAGAGGGGTTTTTTTGGGGGTGGGGGGTTGTTGCTTGAAAAGCAGAGGAAGGGAGGATGGCAAATGGACAGTGTTAGAAGAGCTTGGAAAAACTCCTGTGGCTTCATTGTCTCTTTAAAGCCAGAGAACACAAAGACAAACGCAGTTCAGCCTTTCTCCCATGATGGAAAATGTAAACCGTTGACACAGCTCCCATGTTTAACTTGTTTAATTCTCATTTTAAATTCAGCACTATACCAGCCGTGTGAACTCTGAAGATTTCTTTAGTAATCCATTTTGTAGTTCCGAATCAAAAACAAAGTGAAAAGGTCTGACACAATTTGCTTTTATTTTTAGGCAAATCAACCCTGGTCATAGTTAATAAGGGGATTACAACCCAGACTAGGTCTTTACAGATGTAATGTAAATCAAGGGCAGAGTATAAAGAAACTGATCCCTTTTGATTGAAGTATGGTAAAAAGGCATAGAGAAACTAGCAGCAGTAATCTGATTGTATGGCAATAAAACCACCATTTTCTGTCTTTCAGATAAAAATAATGTGGTAAATCCATGCAGTTCATAAGATGTAAAGGCAGATAAAGGGTGATGCCATGGCAACATATAGATTAGCTTGATGTTAGAAATGACACGTCTCTGAAAGGGGTGTTAGAAACTAAGGGCCTTGCTCCGGGCTGTAAGGTATTATGTGAGAACTGCACAAAACTTGGGGGCCGGGATTAGAAAGTATGAAAGGCCTACTTGTGGCTTGGGATGGTTAAAGCAGTAAAGAAAAGCTGCTCAGTTCTTGCTCATTGGTGGCGTATAATATGGTAAAGATAGATTTCATTTACTGCTTTCTGCCGAGACGGGGACCGATTAAAACTTGAGATGGCTGCAATTGTGAGGTGTGGAAGATTTCCCTTTTTAACTCCTGCCCTAGCAGCAGCCCTTCTGAAGAATTAGCCGCGCTTGGGGTTTGTTGCCTTAATCTATTTGGGCTTCGGGCAGGAGCATGCTGGCAAGGAACAGAGAGCAGAGGGGATAGGTAGGATTGGGGTTATCTGGAAAGAAAACACAGACCTTTTGATTTCAGCTGTGTTTCAGGCTGTGGTTTCCATCTCGCACTCCACGGGAGCAGCAAAGATAAACACGCTGCATTGTCTGTGCCCTGGCCAGGTGATGCTTCAGCATCTCTTGTGTTTCCCATCCTGCAGAAATATAAAAGAAATAAAAAAACCCCCACAAACAAAGGAGCATCCATTCCTATTTACCAATAAAGTGGCAGTTCATAACCAGATTGATCTGGCTTAGTCTCTGGATGGTATTTGTTTCCGAAAGCAGGCTGAAATCTAGAAATGAATGAGATAAGCATCTGCTTACCTCCTCTTCCTCCTCTCTGCCTTAAAATCATTGGGATGAGTTTGCTGTCAGCCCCCTTGACTTCAGCCGGAAGACAGTTAAGCCACTGTTTTGTCATTTATTTTAAGCTATCTGCAGCTGTAAAGGTAGTAAAATACCTCTCCCAGCTCAGCAGCTTCTTGGGTTTTTCTCTTGCCTTTTCTCTTAAAAAGCCTTTTAAACAGTTAAGACTTTCTTTTCTACCCAACTGAAAACCGTAAACACCCACAACTTAAAGTCAGCATTACAGTGCAAATCAGTGCAAAACAAAATATTTACTTTATTGCCTGCTCATTTGTCTGCTAAGGGGGGGTGGGGGCTGGGGGGGAGAAGCACTCTGCATTTGTTAGGCAGAGTCTAGACATAAGGGGAAAAAACACTGAAGCCTACAATAACAGTTGTGTCTTTCTGTAGTGGGAATGAGCCTGGGATGAGCTCTGCAAAATGGAATTCATGCTGTTTGTTTGGCAGTGGCTTGGACACTTTTTAAGGGTTGGGGTTTTTTCTTCATTTCCTTTTTTTTTTTTTTTTATAAAGATGTTAATTACATGCTTGAATTTATCATTCTTATCCTACCCCATAGTAAGCTGGAAAGCTTCACAGTTCTGACTGAAAAGGGAACTCCAGAACCCAAACTGTCAAGCTGCTGATGTGATTTAACAAATGAAAAATAAACAAGTGCATATAGGGAGCTGAGCAGATTGCCAGAATATACGGGGCCTGAAGTGCTCAGATACGTTTCCTCTCTTGCAGCTTAACCTTCACAAATCTATATGAAAAGATCCAATTCATTTGCTGAAATTCTCCAAAGCGCAGGGGCACCCTCATCTAATTTACAGGCCGGTCACATCCAAGCACCTTGCATTCTGCATTTGACAATGATTGCTAATGGGCCATTCAACTAAAGTATTTGCTTGTTAACAGGGAACAGAGCATGATAAATGTCCAGCAAGCTTGCGGCCTCCTTCAGCTTTTCAAATGCAGACTGGTGCATATTTATGGCAGGCAAATGACAAAGAGAGAAGCTGAATTACTCTGGCCTTATGCTTTCTGCTCGAACAAGGGTTAAAGTAATTAAAGAAATAATGCAAAAACCGATGTCCTTTGTTTGCCCACCATTATCCAACATTTAGCTTTCGAACCTGCCTGTCATGTCACATTTCAGAAATGTACCAGATAAGGCAGGGTAGGTTTGGCAGGGCACAGAAAAAGGAGCGGGTAATTCCTTATGGAGCGCATCCTGGGCTCCCAGTTCCCATAGGGAATCCTCTGCAGGTTCTCCTCTCCTGAAATAGTTTTCACTGACATGTATTAACTGGAACATTTACTCGAACACAGAGGTTTTGCAATTTGCACTTCTGTTCCCTAACTGGGGGGGAAGCCCAAGCCCAAAGCAGTCAGAGGCTTTGAGAAAACAAGAGGATCACACTCAGTGTGTTCCCGAAAGCCAAGTAGGAAAACAAAATGGCAGAACAAAAACCAGTTTTGCTATTGCTCCTCCACCCCCAAGGACAGCTAGATCTTCAAAACTCAAACTATAAAGCACACAGGAATTCCCTAAACTTCCAGTGTCTTCAGTGTCATTTTGAATCACTTGGTATCTTCTGCTATTTTTTTTTTTTTGTGCTTGTGAATTCATGTTTAATCTGAGCCTGATTTTCAAAAGTCTATGAGCAGACATAAATGCAGAATGGCAAGAGATAATTGTAAATTCCATATTTAAAAAATGCCACTTAGTATTTTATATTTCTAGTTGCAAATAGATAAACGTATTCAAGGCTTCTGTTTAGCTCCTGTTCAACTCCATGAAAATACCTCTAGTGATTTTCAGTGAGTATTACATTAGCCTGCAAGGGCTTTATATTATAATTGGGTTTTTTATTATAGGCAGAATTTTAATTTTCTTATAACGATAAAAATCTGACATTTTACTCAAGAACGAACATCCAGATTTTTGTTCATTTCGCCCCCCCCCCTTAACTGTGATGCAGAGAACTTTCCTTTGATGTGATTATATACATTGTCAAAGACAGCAAATAAGGGCAGGACCTCTATCTTTTTTGGCAATCCTGGCCAGCCAACACCCAGTGTTTATTGCGGTATCAGCACGATAATTATAATGCAGCTGATTTAAACTTTGATGTAATAGTCTAGGCTTTGTTCTGGTTTTAAACGTGGGTTCCAAGCCAGAAAAGATAAAGGCTGGTAGAGGATTATGTTGCTAGGTGAATCATTCCTAATGTATGGCCTATACATAACTATAAGATGGGTTTTCTACCTATAGTGTTCTTTTTAAGTATCTTGTGGTTAATGGCTAAAATAGGATTTACAGAACTTTATTTAGTAGTATTCAGGGCTGTCTACACTATAAAGCATAATCAAGTTTTACACATCTCCACAGAAAATGAGAAATTATATGGCTTGTCTTGCACAGGAGGACAGGTTAGACAGTGCAATGATACGTTAGGCTGAAAAATCTGTGATGCTGCAAATTACTTTTCACTGTTTTGTTAGCTTTTGTTTGAACAGTGCATTTACTTAGGTACCCAAAACAAAGAACAGTGGTGGGAAAGGTGAACAATGCACTGTAAAGGGAAGTGCATGTTCAAGCTAATAAGAAAGATTTAAAATTTATTATTGTTATTATTATTAGTTAAAGCCCAGTTGCAATTGAATGCTATTTTATTTTGGATTGGGAGTTCTGCCAGACTCCAGCCTGTCAGAGCTGAGAAGACTCAAATCAAGTCCAGGCTTATTTCTGCAGCAAACGGGAATCCTGGCTCCACGCCTGCGGATTCATTCAGGAAGACCCATCTGGCTTTTGATGTTCTGCAAGTTTGAAGCAGTTTGTTTAAGGAACCTATGCAGCGAGCGCTGGTGAAAGCACACATAACTGCGCTTCTCGCTCTTCGAGTGGTGCATCCTTTCGCGTTTTCATTTTTTGCTGGTGCTTGCCATCTGCTTACCTACCGCCCCAGCAGCAGTTGGTTTCTATACCTGACTGGATAAAAGTGTAAATTTGGAGTTGGGAACATCTTGACTCCTTTTGAGGATTTACGGTGCTGTAGCATTCACTGTCCACACTTCAGTTGCTTTCTTCATGTTTAATTTATTTCAGTTTAGTTCAGAAGCAGTCTAGCTTAATCGCTGCACAACACTTCACCTTTCGGTTTTTCGGGGGCTTCTTTTTCCAAGGTGTTTCCAAGCTATATAGATTAGCTGAACAGGGAAGGTCATGTTGGCAGGCGAGATCACTAGTCTGCATGATAAATATTTTAAAAGAGACAATTTTTAGTGGTAATCGTGGTTCCTTCTACTTTTGATCAGACAGTTTTCAGGCACTTTTTGAAGAAAAACAAAAGCTGAATCTTCATAAATTTATTGCTTATTGTAGACTTTTCCATTCTGTGGGTGGGTGTGTGACAGCCAAGGCGAGCAAGACGGCACTCTGCTCCTGACTCGGGGAACTGTCCTTATTCAGAAAAGCTCATATTAAGCATGTGCTGAATGCTGAATGCTTTTGCTGAAGCGGGACGAATTTAAGCATGAACTATCTTGAACCAAGGCCAGAGTGAAAAGGTTTTTTGAGGTTGGACAAATACAGGTCTCTCTGGAGCTTCATTAATATTTTTTTTATATCAGAAAATGATGTCAGAAGCTATGGTTCTGTCTGCACTTGGAACGAGTCTTAATTTTCGTGTAGCTTGCCAATAGTCAGTGGGTTAAAACAAAGTGGCTGGAGCTCCCACCGTCACTGGCTGTCTGCTGACCCCTCTGATGGACTCTTCCACCTGGGGCAGGGATGTCCGATCTAGTGATGAATGCACTTCTGTACCTTTACAGGATTTTTTTAAACTACTCCAACGTCAGTTTAGCTTCATTTGAGAGTCCTAGACCTGCAGAGGGCCAAAAGCTGGTCCTTGGTATGTCACATGTTACTACTGCCTTGGAGGTGGCAGTGGCCGCCCGGTTACATTCTGCTTCTGAAAGTCAGTCAAACTTCGGAAAAGTCTGTATTTAATGTAAGAACATAGGATCTCCATGCTTTTGAGTGGGCTGAATGTTGGCTTTAATGTGAGATGCAAGTGCAGACTGATTGTAGATCTCCCATTTGGATTTTTGCTAAAGGTCATTTTCTCCCATCTGAAAACTGTCTTTTTAATATAAAGAGAAATAGGATGCAGTATGGGAGTGATAGAGAGTTGTAACTAGATTCTGAAAATTTTTGCATAACAACGGTTTGCCAAAATAGGTCTGGTTTGTCGTACAATGCTGTTATTGATTTGGCATAACTTTTCCTGAAAATTGTGAGTTAGCAGCTTGTTCCACTTCCAGTGTTTACTTATGCAGGCAAATGGTATGCAATAATATATTTTCTATCAACTGCAAAGCAGCTGGAAGTTTTTCTTTGAATGTGAGATATAATCACTGATTATTAATGTCTCATCAAGTAACAAGACAGTCCCCGCCCTCTTTTATAGACTTTGCTTGGAGCATGTCTTGGAACAAGACTGTACAGGTGCGAACAAATTATATTTAAGAGAAGGAAGACTGCAAACTTTGGTTGGTATTCTTGTGTTGTGGCTGACATAAGATTTGTTTCTGTAATAGGAACAGTGGAGAAGAGCACAGAATAGCACCGCGATAGAACAATCTGGTTTTATTGTTTCTTTCTTGTAATTTACAGTGCCCTTTTTGAAAAGTAGTTCTTTGGCAAATGCCAGCTGCTCTCTGTTAGCTTTCTAAAAGCAAAGAGACTTTAGTGACTTGTGTTAAGAAGCACACATGGTTTGGTTTGCCTTTCCGTTCCATGCTAACTACCGCTCTGCATCTTTTCAACAAAGCGCCATCTTTCTTGGGTTTGGCACACCCTGCCTCTGTGAGCACAAGTCAAGTAGAGCAGTGGTTTTGTGTTACGCTGAATTCACGGCACAGATTTTTTTTATTTTTCTTTTTTTTCCCCCAAAAATCCAAACCATGTAAATACCTGATTATCTTTGCTGCGAGAGCAAAGAACTACTTTAATATTCCCAGTAGCATATTTTGAACAACAATTCCTTAATTAAAACAACATTGGTCTCTTCCTGTATTTTGTGGCTAGCAAATGAGAGAAAACACCAGTGTTAATATCAAAGGGAGTCGGTTTTCATTACAGTAATGGTTCAATTGTGCAATGCTGTAGGCAGTGAAATTTAATATTATTGTGACTTGTATTGTAATTGTAGGATGACAGAGGAAAATGGATTAAGTTTAAATATAAGTGTACACAGCAGCACATGGACTTTGTCAAATGGAAGCTGAGGGTTGGGGCAGGATGGGTCCCCCTCTGGCTCTGTCATAATGAATTAGTGTTTTGTAAATAACTAGCCACTAGACTATAGATTTATTACCTTTTGTAGATATATGTGGACACACAGAGACATGCATGGATTCTGTACCGACTGTAATTGCAGCGCAGAGTTGCAGAACGGGTTTATGCCTGTAGGCTTGGAGGCTATTTGAATGTCTAGGCTTCTTGTCTTCACCTTTCATGAAAATATTCTTGCCTGCCAGTTTGTGAAGTTTTCTTCTGAAGGATACACCCATCCTTTCAGTTAAGGGATTGCTAACACATGAGTGGCCTCAGACTGGAAAGTTCTTTGTCATTCTTTTTTTCCTGATGAATAAAACCAAATTCAAGTTGCAGATGATCTTTGCTTTAGAAAATTGCTCTACAGACAACTACTGTTAACGAGCAATATCCCCTTCTTTCCCACTTGCCCATGCAGATTAAATTGGAAAATGGTGATTTAAACCATCCATTACTGATTTCTTCCATGGAAGATTAGGGGCAAGGAAAGCTAGATGTTTCATTTGTTTGCAGTGCTGGCAAGTGGAAGATGTCCCCCAAGCAGTGCCTGGTAGTCTGCTAGTGTGAAAAGATGATGACCTGTCGTTTTACTCCATATCTTCATCGTGTTTCTCAGATGCGTATGTTCATGTTGAAACCTGTTCTAATGTTAAAGTGCAAAAGGGGGCAGTAAAGTGCTATCCAAAAAATGTTTATTTTTTAAGGGTATTTTTTGTGGCAAAAGTTGCCTTTCTCAATAGGTTTATAATCTCTCATATTTAAAATAATGATCACATGATTATCTTCTGTTTGAAAGGCTTACAAATGTCACTAAAGCATATCGTTAAGCATTGTGGGAACAATGTTTGCTCTGTGTATTTCCGTGTTCTGTCCTTTAACCCCGTCCTGAAACATGCTACATATTTGGAAGGAATCGAAGGCGGGAAGCTTTCCTCAGATATATTTAGGACATAGCTATACAAAGCACTTCTGAAAGAATTCCAACTTTGCTAATCATGTCTGGTTCTCATGTTGTGCATTACCAGCACTGCGTTTCTGGAAAAACAAAATGGAAAAGAATGCTGAGGCTAGGGGTTTCTGCTTGAAGTAGTAAAGCGTGTAGTGGTGGCATGGGTCAAGAGTTGGGCTCTCATCCAGACCCGCATGCATCATTTGTCAAGAGGTAACTAGAAAGAGCAACTAATTACAATGCACCTAGTGAGCGTTTTCTCTTTCAGAAATTCCTCAGAATAAGCCATTTATACAGATTGGCTACTACTCTCCACTGCAGCCACTTGCAGTTTTTTAAACTCTACGTAGAAAGCGTGTTTCTGCTGAACCGCAATAAAAAGGAGAATGTGCCTGTGTGTGTTTCCATGCTTGTGCATGAGAGACAGTGAGCAAGCAATGATTTGAGGAGTTTGCTGTTTGCTGAAGCTGAGTAAGTTCAGCACTGTTGTGAGGGTTCATATTTCTGTAAATGCTGATGAAATGTTAATGTAATACACTTCAAAATAGAACATTGGTCATATTCATCTATCCTTTTTTTTTTTTTTTTTCCCTTAGTTAGGAGGCTGTCCTGAAGCACATTAGCGGTTCTTTTGTGGTAACCAGAATTGATTTTGTAAATGGATCAGAATTCTCTAGTGCTCTAAGTACTTTTAGCAGAGCAGTAATTGCTTTCTGCACAATAATACAAAAAAGTTAATTGCTATTAATAGTGCTTTATGTGGAGGTCATGTATGAAAACTGAATATAAAATCTATATTTTTTAAAAAATTTCCTTTGTCAACCTTGGTAAAATATCAAATTATACATATTTTCAGCATTTCAAGCCTTAATTGTGTAGTAAACGTTCTAAGCCAGGCTGCATATTCTTGTGCAAAAAGCCCAGCTCTTGTTTCCCATTGTAGAGAAAAACCAAACAGATAGGTGTTTGCTCTCAGAGGATTTTTTTCAGGCAGACGAAAACGTGCTTCCCTTTTACAAGAGGAAATCCGCGCATCCATTTTCGCATCTTGGATTTACCTTGGGGACGGAGAGGTAAAAGCACAAGTTGGTCTGAAGGTTTTCATTTTGTGGGGTTTTTTGCTTTGCTCTGCGGACGAGAGCCAAGCAGCGAGGGAAAGGGCAGCTTTCCAGCCGAACTGCACCATCTCTTGCAGGCGGAGATGGCGTGCAGTTGAATCAGATACGCTGTTTTACAGTGAAACCCTTCGGGCAGCTGCGCAGCCGGGGGGGCTGCAGGCAGGGCACTGCCTCTGCTCGTAGGGGTGGGCTGGGGAGAGGGACCTCCCGGCGCCCCTGAGCCCATGGTCACCTCGAGATGCCACGTTCCCCTGGACAGGAATCTCGGAGTCAGCTGCCTCTGCCCGAGCCCAGGATTGGGGGAGTTCCGAAATAGAGTTTGCGGCATCTCCTTTAGCTTATTTACTTTTTCCACGGAATGAGATCAGGTCAGTAACCTCATACATCGCAGCTTTTAAGGAATCAGATTTTCTCTTAGAGAGAGTGTTTCCAATCAGATGTGCTTGGTGCCGGGTTGCTGGTGACCTTCCGTATATGTGAAGGTTGAAAGGGATACGGTTCTTGCCAAATACCGTGTTTCAGCTGCAGATGTTGTGCTCTCAAGTGCAAGGCACCTTTAGGCTTGTGACTGTCCTAAGCTGAACGGAGGGAAGACGTGAGTGTCTGTATCTCTCCAACAGCAGTAGTCACACCAGTTAGTTGGAGAAGGAAACTCATGACACATCTTTCTAGGAGACAAGTCAGGGCATTTTCTGCCCTGTGTTGCAGAGGGGTGGTGTCTGTGGGTGTCTCTCTCTATCCAGTGGAAGCTCTGTGCCTTTAAGACTGTGATGTGATGGTACAATTTGACTGTCAAAGCCTGCAGGTCCGTGCAAAAAAAATGTTTTCTCTGGGGAGAAGTGTGTGCACTCTCAGCCCATCCTTATTCTATGCCTATTAGAAATGCTTTCTTGTATTTTAAATACTTTCCTCTAGTATTTTGCAAAAGGTAACACAATGAATTGCTAAATGAAACAGCTGAAGTTTCATAAATGCTCCTTGTTCCCTGTGTACTTAACATTTTCAGAAAACTCATAATGCTGCAGAATCACTCTTGCATAGGTTATTAAGATTTCAGTTGTAAACTTATTGCGTTCCTTTGCCCTGCCAAACTCAAGGGAAGTTTTGCAGCTGATTTCAATAAGAATAGGTCCAGCAAGAGGCACCAAGAGTGGCATCCATTTGCATGGCTTCTTGTGACACAGGAAATGGTAGCCCCACTACCATTTTCTAACCAAGATGGTCATTAAAACCAAATAAACCCATGACCATTCCCATTTTCAGGGCACTGCAAGTATTTCCCCCTGGGTAGTCTGAAAGAAGATGGGTTCCTTTGGAGGTGAGGAAGAGGGAGGACAAGGGGGTCCCACAAACCCCAGGATGGAGATTTATCTACAGTTTCAGGGGACTGTTTCAAAGGATTTATAAGCTGCTGCAGGTTTAATTGCAGGAGAGCCCGAGCCCCCAAAAGAGGTTCTTCTCTCTCAATGGAAGTGAGAAATACAGGAGCTGCAGCTTCAGAAACTTGTGCTATGCTATTTTATACTCTGGCTTTGTATAATGTGGTACTTACCATTAAAGATCTTAAGGGATGAGCGTGAATATATTTGTTTATTTATTTGTTTGAATTCCATTTAGTTTCTAGCCTGCAAGTCCTATTAATGCAAGTAACTATTGCTTACACGAGTAGTTTCATTAACTGCATGGAAAAATGTTACATATAAATGAAGGTCAGCAGATTAAACTTCTTAAATTTTATTTAAATTCAAAAACATGCCTATTTAGCATGTTCTGTAAAACTTTGTTATAGTATTAAAATAATTTAATAATACTGCACTGGCAAAGAGCAGTAGCTTCCAAAACTCACTTAAAAGAATTTTAATAATATGAAATGCTGTACTTTTGTTTTCAAAGTTTCATTTGCTAGTCTGTGTATAAAACCAGTCTGTCGTCTTGCTGTGTCAAATTATGGTGATTTTTCTTGCAGAGATTTCATGTAAGAGTAGTGCTGTTCTTTTTAACCAAATTCCATACCCATTTTGAGACAGAGACTCCACATTAATCTTTTTTTGATGAAGCTTGTTTTTCTGTCTGTTCCACAGCATTTACTGATCCTCTTCTCATTGAGTTCACGTTCACTTAATCCATTTAAAATGGGGAGAGATCAGTTCTATAAAATCACTGCTTCTGCAAAAAAGCATTTCAGGTTTACAGCTGGGTGTGTAACTTATATCCACGTGGTATATCTTTATATATGGTGTTGAATGTGACAGAGACTAGTGTGAAACTCTGTATGGAGCAAAGGACTCTTACTGAGAGCTCTGGCCAATGTTTTCAAATTTTATTCAGTTCAAAGTCTTTGGGAATCAGTAAAATGGTTTTCAACCTCATTCAGCAGGCTGTGATTTGCCCACTGCTACTTCACTGAAATCACTAGGACCTTTTCCTGGAACTTTTATTTGCTTTGCATCACTCTGGTTGGACTTCTGGCTTGCTTACATACTTCTCCTGCGGACAAAATGATATTCAAAATATAAATGTTGCTATTTTCTCAAGCCAGATGATTAATACATGTACTATTTAATAACCATTCTTTTTAAACAGTAGGGACTTGTATGTTGAATGCTGTTCTGTATTCTGTTTCAGTTTGCACTTGTACAAGTAACGGACTAACATACTGTGTTATTAGTATTCATGACATTTCCTTAATAAAACTTTTCAATGAATAACTTTATAGTCAGACTGGTAGTTAAACTTCATGAAGTTAAGTGGGTAGGATTCCCCAACAGAAGGTTTCAGGCTGCATTTTAAGAAGCATCTCGATTGTTTGCATCTTTAGGGTTATTTTTGTTACATTAATTTAAAGCTAACTGCCTACACCAATTAGTTCAGGTAAGGTATTAAAGCACAGAAATTTGGCACTGTTTCCCCAGTTAAATATAGAAGACTCTCAACAAGTGCTAACACACTTTCTAAAATTGCATTTATTTTATAATTACTAGGGTATAGTTCAAGCTAAGTGTGCATTTATATATTCATAATATGTGCATACATATATAGTTTTGCAAGTTGGGGAAAGCATAAGGACACAATTTTTACATCTGTCAGTATTGATCAACAAAATCTTCAAGAATTTATTTCTTTAAGAATTTTATCTGTTGATAGTTTTACAGTTTCAGAAATGTATGTGTAGTTAGGAATAATAGAACATTCTCAGTGAAAAAGAGCGCTGACAGACAAAGTCATAGTTTTTTTGAGAATTTACTACTATGAAATTAGGTAGTTTTGCATGGTTATCATTAAGGAAGACTCCATTATAATTTAAAATGGTTGAATGTGCCAGGTTTCTCTAAACAAGAAGTAGATTATTAAGAAATTTTTTGGAAACTGTGTAACATAAATTTTATTTTTTATTTGACTTCACTAGGACTTTGATCAGTAAGGGTACATTAGTGACAGGAACTGCTCAGCCTTAAAATAAGCGTGGTACAGAAAATAATTGGACTAGGGAACAGAGTCCTGTGTTCCTATTTTCTGTTCTCGTGTCATGTGAATTTTTGGTCTGATACGATACTTATTTTTAAAAAGGTTTGGGAACTCTGCATGTTGTTGTTATTTGATAAGCTGCATGACTAGTTGGATGTGTGGGAGGGATTCACATCCCTGGGCTTTGCACAGATGTCAAATGTCGCCCGCAATACACCAGTTTTGGGCTGACAGTAAAAATGCCCTCTGTATCCAAAAGCGCCCGACAGAAAGCGCATTAATTTCACCGTACAGCTTTTACTGTACTTAGTATACTTTTCTGTGCTTCCTCATAGTAAGCACTAGGATTATTAATTGTAAGCAAGATTCTTCAAATGCTCTGGTCTCATTATATCTGACTGATGACAGAAATGAGTCGTGGGACTCGTTCTGCTCTTCTCGTAAGTTTCTGCTGGGGTAACAGGGGCCTATATTGGTGTGTAAGTTTCCCAGTAAAAAACATTTAGAGCTGAAAAGTGAAAGTTAGGAAGTTAATTTTTTTATAAAAAGCAATGGTTCCAGTGCTGTGGCTGTCCCGACTGCTCAAAGAGCGTGTCAGTGCTCCAAGCAACCATTGCAGTAACGCAGCCTCCTCCAGATCAGTCACCGGATTCTGAAAACCTCTTGCTCCCTTTATTATATTTTTGTTTGAGGGGGAGGAAGGGAAGTTTTTTAATTAGTTGAAGGCACATTCTGGTCAGCCTTTTTTAAAGCCAGTTCATTAACTTCATTTTTACAGATGCCATGCTGCAAACATTTTGTGAGTGGTGATGCTCCTCCAGAATGCTTAAGGCTACATCAGCCCTTACAGAAATAAAGATTCAGGATTAATCCTGAAGTTTTTGTTAACCGCTACCAAGGCCGCATGTACATAGTAATTTATTTTATTTCAGGTATAAAGTTTTCAAAAATAGGATCATAAAACAGTACTCTTAATCCTCCTGACACTTAATCAATAGCTTCAGAAAATGCTTAGTACACAGCAAATGATTTATTAAAAGTCCTTAAGAAAATACAGTAGCAAAAATGTTACACAAATGCAGGGATAATAATCATGCCTACTGCTAATCGGCCACTGTAAATTTTGTGGTTGAACTGAAATGCATGAGGTGAAACTTTTTTATTCCCTTCATCCATATTTTCTTTACTGTTGTAAGAAAATAAGGAAAGCAAATTGGAAAAATATCTTTCTCACAAAGGTCACGATCAAAAGTGCAAACTGTGGAAAAAATTTCAATACAATCAAGTTCTCAGATTAATCCTTTCATTTTCAGCCTTTTTTCTTTCCTAATCCCATCAGCGTTAGATCCTACAAGTTCAGAAACTCAAGTGGAAGGAGATTTACTGAGTTTAGTTCTCAAAACTGTACAGACTTCAGAGCCATAGCGAGAATATTCCCCTGCCATAAAGTCTGACGAGTGCGTCAAGTGCGTTGGTTTAAAGCTCTTCTTGTAAAATGTGTTTTAGCTGTCTGTTGGGGGTGGTTCTGTCCTCTACCTTTTATGAGGCAATTCCTGGCTACTTAACCAGGGCACACAAGCGTGCTTTCTCTCCCGTCACTGTTTCTGAGGGTTGCCTGGGACGCTGTCTCTCAGCCCATCCTGTTTGCGCTCAGGGTTTGCATGGAGAACATACAGCACCGCTGCTTCATTACACACACGCATATATATATACACAAAATCTAAAATTATAATCAGTGTTTTTTGTTTTTCAGGGCAGCTTTTAGGTCACATTATTGATAAGGACAGTCAGGTTTGCATTTCAAACCTTATGAATTTCATATTTATTATGCATGGGAATATAAATAGATGAATTCAAAACCAAAGATCCGGTCCTCTGAAATCTCATGTGTTTCATATTACACATTCCTGTTACATGAAGAAGAATCCCTAGCGAGGAGAAATACTGGCAGTGGTGGGATCATACAGTGTGACGAGCCTTTGTCCTGGCATGCAGATGGGAATACAAGTAATTTTTATCTTTCTGGTACAACACTGCTGCACAGGAGCAAAGTTGAATAGGGCTGTGGTCAGATAAGGTGGTAAAGTCAGTTGCAGGTGGCGGAGGTTAGCTCAGAAACTCTGTCCCTTTGCCTTTTCCTGGTCGGAGTCGATCCCAGAGGAGAGCCTGAGTCAGGATCTGTGCTGTTCCCTCGGGAACATTTGCTGGCTGGGGTCTTCCTCCCACCATTTTCTCGTGGCCCGTGCAGAGCTGGCCTCTCCCTCCAGCCTCCCTCACCAGGCCGGTCACTCTGAGGAGGATGCATTTCCACCTTTCCATTTGTTTCACCATTTCGGCTTTCGGGAGGTGGTAGTCACTGCATTCCTTTGGCATGTCCAAAAACTGGAGGAGGCGGTGCAGCTTAGCCCCATATCCAGTGCATCTCAGTTTGAACAACCATGGCCAAGCCTAGTCTCTGTAGTCTGGAAATTACACTGCATGACACAAAAGAGCGCAGTGATTTATACATCAACAGTCGCTTTTCTTGCCATAACATTTCATTGTTCTTTTTCCCTAAATCTGTAATTACATGTCTTTGTCCTGCTATGTGCTGCTTCACAACAAATATAATTCTTACACAGGCTTTGTGAGTGAAAATAATCCCGCTCAATTAGCACAGATCATAAACTTGCATTGTGTGGGAGCAAGCGGTTGTAAATGATGGATTCGAAATTTGGGGCGTTGCGTCAGCCTTTTCTCTAATTTAGTAAGTTCTCCCCCAATACTGCTGCGTGCTGTTGGGCTCCTTCAGCCAAGCTAGAGGCTGGAGGTCACTGACGCCTACAGCTTTGTTCTGCTTGGGCCTTAATACTCTAATTTAAAGTTTCCAAGAAGGCTGCCTGTGAATAAGCTGGATTTACTACGTGTGCTGTTTAAATGCTAGCACTTGAAGAAGGGTGTTCATTAGGCAGCAATTGTTTTAGTCGTTTTTTCAGGCTGATTCTCCATTAAGGAAGATCTTTGGAAAAGGCTGGCAGGCAGGAGAAAGAGGAAAGAAAGTCAGGCTTTTAGGTCTGTGCATTCGAGGACGTTGTGTTGTTGGCTGTCGTTCTAAACCACGCACTTCTTGGCCTTAATTGGAACCAATATATCTTACGGAGAAAAAAAAGAAACAGACCTGCTGTGGCTTTTGTCCTTGTGAGAAAAAGGCTCCTAATTTTGCGGATGAATCAATAGTATAAGTAATTATTTATATTTTTCTTCTGTGAAGAAATGGTTAAGTTTGCCTATTAGTCAATTCAGCTAGGAAAGATACAATATGGAGTCTAACCCCAAACACTGGCTCACTGCCAGTTTGTGTAAGAAGTCTTCATCTATGCTAAGGCAAAAAGCACATCCGTGTTTCGCTTGTAGCACAAGAAAGGGAAAAAATAGTAATGACGGTGGTTTATCAGAAGCACGAGTGGTCCTTGGGTCAGGTAGATCTCTGTCCACTCCAGGTCTGTAAGCGTGATCCTCGTGAGTGATTGATGCTCCTTTGTGTTATACTGGTAATATCAATCAGCGTCTTAGTATGTTGTTAACTCTTAAAGTCTAAGATGTTTCCCACATGGCTGCTGAGAGGCGTTTGAAGGATTATTCTTGTCATTCTCCCATGTCCAAAATTAGCAAAATACGTGCAAGAATAGTAGAAATGTTACCAAAGTGGAAAAACCAGGATTGTAGCCCATCAGACATTGTACTATCTGTTGTAAGTGGCCAAACTTGGAAGAAACAACAGAGATGTAAAACCTACTAGAGTTCCCAAACCTGGGATAAAGGCTATTAAGACTCAATCCATCTGTAATTTCCAAGATCTAAATAAACATCTTGTTGATACTAAATTGAGGCAGGCCCAAGCTATTAAGATCTGGTTTGCTCAGTCTGTCATTTTGGTTTTGGAAACTGTGTGTTTCTTCCTTTCTGTCCACTGCAAATGCTACTTTTCTGGATGGAATTTTACCAAGTGTCTCACATTTTCCCTTTTTTTTTTCTCCCCCTTTTTTTTTTCCCTTCCTTTTTTTTTTTTTTTTTCTGTTTTAGATTCCTTCCTGGACAAGGATTGGTACTATATCCACAGATAGGAGACAAACTGGATATTATATGCCCAAAGGTGGACTCTAAAACTGTTGGCCAGTATGAATATTATAAGGTCTACATGGTTGATAAAGACCAAGCAGATAGCTGTGCTATTAAAAAGGACAATACACCTCTACTCAACTGTGCCAAGCCAGACCAAGATGTTAAGTTTACCATCAAGTTTCAAGAGTTCAGTCCTAATCTCTGGGGCCTGGAATTTCAGAAGAACAAAGATTATTACGTCATATGTAAGTTCAAAATATCAGTTTTTCATTCTTTTAAATATGATTGTTAATTCTTTTGTATGTTGTCTTGTACATTATAAGTAAACAAAGAAAAATGTGAATGGGTTTGTATTTTTTTAGATGAAAATATTTTCTTGCTAGCATATTTTAAGCATTATTTCTGACTTCTCCGGGACCTCTGTCTCTTTTTTCCTTGGTTTGTGTAAACCAGATTAGATTATACTTCTATGCCTGTAAAGGGCTTCTCCTTTATCATGTCCTGTGCTCACTTTGAAGGTTGTGTGCAGCTAAACCGTGATGTGTTTCCCACTCACAGCTGCGGTGATGTGCCATGCTATTGGCCTTGCTCGTGGGTGCCCTTATGCCACGAGTAAGAGCGTAAGTGGCCCAGCCATTCTGAGCTGAGGCATCCTATGTGAAAAGACTAGCCGTTGCTCCAAGTGGTCCAGTGATTCTTGCAGTGACCTTTTGGCCATTTTGATGCCAACTTCGACAGTGTGATTTCCCCACGAGGGTTACAGGTGGGCTCTAGTTGAGCATGCATATCTGAAATACATACCTACTCTGTCCATGCGTTAGCTAGGAGGGTTCTTGAACAAAACTTAGACTAGCATGATCTTGAGTTTCCTCCTTTTTCATGGTCCTGGACTTGTAAAGAGAATGTGCGTAACACAGGCCTGTGTCCAACAATATAAACTTTGTGTGAGTTTTAGTCTGATAAGGGACTTATGGCTGAAAGCATGTCTGGAGGTAACCGCTGTGTTTAATGATTCAAATTACTTATGATGTGTAAAGTTAATGATGTGAATCAGGAGTTAACATAAGCTGAGACCTCAGCAGTACAACAGCAGTTTGCATTAGCTTAGGTTTTGTCATTGTAGTACTATGGCCTGTGGATCTCATTTAGCCGCATGGGGATTTTTGATGTCTTGAGCAAGGATCAACAGTTAGTAGGAGATGGACAAACAATGTGGTTTGGCTTTTTCTGCGGTTACAATGAAGTTAGGTACTGGTGTTTCTTATTTCTGCCACCTCCTTGAAAATTGGAGGGCTGATAACATTCATATAATGTCTGTCACTGAGTATTTCTTAATTTCTTAGTTAAAAATACTCGTAATTTTACAAGTGCTCCGAGCAAGTACTTTTAAAATGGAAATGGAAATGCATTTAATATGAATTAATGCTTATTTCCCAGTTATATCCATAATGGTACACACCGTGTACAAACCAGGTTGTATGTCACAGAAATTAAGAAAGAATTCACTGTATTAAATACTAAATGTAGAAATTACTAAATAGCAGTTGTGGGAGATATAAAACACCATTTTTTTGTTTTTAAGGTTTGACAAAATGATCACTTAATATAGGTGCTTTCTCTGATTAGTCAGGGGGTATATAAAAACATGATCCCACTTACACAGCATTTAACTTTGACAAACTTCCCGCTGAAATCCAGTGAGATTTACCAGGGTAAAAGCTGCAAGATTAGATGTCGAGAGATAGTTGTCAGTAACTCCAGTGAAAATGTGTAGCATAAAAATGACCGTGCTCAAATAGTTGGCCTTAATGATGAAATATGTTCAGTATTTAGTGTTGCTTTTAAAAACATCCACAGCAGACTAGCTGTAGTGGAACAAATGGCACTGTTACAATTATTACCTGAAAATTATGGGCACAAATGGAGTTTTCTGATACCCTGTCAGTTCTGTCATATCTGTGTCATGGATTTACCTAGAGAATTATTAAATATGTCTCATTTTCATTAGTTTTGTATAATTATTTCATTATAGCAATAAGACTTAATAGACGTTGCATTTCCTGGAAGATTACAGTACGGTTTGGTTGAAAGAACTTGCTCAGCCTTCAGCCTAATGCCTCAAAAAAATCACGCTGGCCTTGCAGTAATACCAGAGAGCCTTAGGATATTACTTTCCCTGCTCATTCTGGCATAAACAAATGGCTAATTTATCACTATATTGCTAGCATACTAACCGAGCTGCAGCAGGGGTACCCATACATTTTAATAGATGAGACAAAAAAACCCACCCTGAAATAAAAAACCCAGTCATCCTGAAGCGAAAACTCTTGTTTTTCTATCATTCAGGGAGAAAACAATGAACTCAGTGATGTCGGTCTTAGAAACACTAAGAGGGGGTAGAAAACTAGGCCAGGGCTCAGCTAGGACACCATTTTACAGAGATACTGGAGACAGAGAGGGTTCTAACAATTTGTGCTCAAAAGCTCATGACCTGACACAGCCTTGTCAGACACAAGTTCTGGTAGTCAAAACGTTTACTGTCATTTTTTAAAGTAATAAAATACATCTTAATCATGTACGCAAATCAGGCCGTAAATAGTTTGCATACATCCCTGATCTGTAATTTCACTGGTGTGCTTGGGCCCAAAAGGGGAATGCGCTGGGTCTCCCACTGACTCCAATACTGCTTGCTCGTNTCTTTCTTTCTTTCTCTCTTTCTTCACCTTCCTTCGTTCCTTCCTTTGTTCCTTCCTTCCTTCTTCGGGAGTTTGGAGTTTTGTCTTGATTTGTTGTTGGATTTTTTGGGGGAGGAGGTGGAGGGGCGGGGATGGGAGTCCCAGGAAGGGAAGGCAACGATGTATTTTATGTGCCAGCTTTTGGTTTTGAATTATTTTAGGATCTTGTATTCCCTTGACTAAGGGGCATGAAACAAACCTGAGATGAGAGTTTTCTGAGCCCAGCATTTTTGCAGTGCTCAGTATGGCTGTGCCAGCAGCCTAATTTCACGCTGTTTATGCTGGCTGGCTGTTGTCAGCCCTTTAAATGTTTTGTGCATCGTCATGTACCTTTATCGTCTTGCCATTATTTGAAAACACGGTTTGTTTTTCTAAGGCAATAGGATGCGGTTTGTGGAGCTGTATTAAACAGTAAAATCTCTATTCAAATTAGGGGGTTAGTCATTTGGGGATGTGGAGTTATAACACAGGATGAAGCAGCTTCCTGTACCCTCTGTACCTTTTGGGAAATGTGATTGTACAGGAATTTTTCAAGCCATAATTTTTATATCATCCAGATGTATTTGTGATAGCTATAGCAGAAGGAGATCTTTTCTACTTACTACTTCCCTAGGTTTAAGCATATAAAAGATGAAACTTTTCTCATGCCACAATTCACAATTTTTTTAAAAAGTAAAAATGTAGATGAGTTTCTGATACCTCTTTTCACATTTAATGGTACTTTAATCCAAAAATAATCTTCTTGGCAAGATATTCCTCCATATGAATAACGGGATCCAAAGAGTTAATTCTGTGAACAGCAGTACTTGGAAAGGTGATACTGAATGGTATTGGAAAGTGAATAAATGATGTAACAGAATGTCCTTGCTTTTCTCTTCTTTGCTATCATCAATTTTTGGTTCCTGGGAAAACAATAGATTCGTTTTCCTACAGCTACCTGATTTCTTTTAAGCAGAACTGGAGAAGGTCAAATGTACTTGAGATCTCTGAAGTATTAATGTTACATTATCCTAAAATATGCAACCATTTAGCTAACATATCCTAAGTCTCTAAGGAAATCCTTAATCATATGCATGAAGGAAGATACATCATGCCCAACAACATAAATATCTGTGTGAAGGGCAAAGTTAAGCAGAAGGGTGTGCAGATTTGCAACTCCGATGTTTGCATTAAAAAGTCTTTTTATGTCTTTGCATGGTTAGGGAATGAAGACTAATTTTCTGCTGCTGTGGATTGCTCAGAAGGAGCAATGAGCATCTCAACAGTAGGGGACTGATCTGCAAGTACTTGGGTCATGGTGTAACTGCTTCAGTAGCTCTCATGCAGCTTTTCTTGTACGGGAGGGAGATGTGTTGGTGTCGTACAAGCATATCTAATACCCCAAAGTTGTTTACTTTTGATGAACAGGAGTTGTCCTGAACCCTTCCCAACAAACTTGGCCTTTAGTCAGAGGGCATGGAGAGCCCTGCGGTACCCTGGGTTCGCACTGAGGGAGCACCCTGGGGAAGCCTGCCGGCAGCTACGTCAGGGGGAAGGGAGCAGTGCCTCTTGTCTTCGAAGCCACCATCATGCTCTTGAGGTAGTTTGGCCAAGCAAGCACATACTCTGCTCACTTCATCTCTTCTTTTGCATAAGCAAAATGAAGATTATGGGCTGCCATCATCAGCATTAAAAAATAAGTCGCCTGCAATGAAACCTTCACCTGTTTGAAATTTGTAAAAGAATGGCTTGAGGCTTGGGAAGGGGCTACAGAATGGTCCTAGAAGGGTTTCCTCTAAAATGCTTGCTGTGCCTGCAACCTCATTAACCAAGCTTGCCGAGCTAATGATGCTCATTGGCTTTGACATTGGCAAAATGGAATATGCAGCTTTCCTTACGTTTTTTTGTCAACTTTTTTCAAGTGACCCACTTACATAATTGGCCTCTGGCTTATATTAAAAATCAAACATATATATTTGATCCCTGACTGATTTAAAGGTTTATACTGGCTAGTAGCACTACATTTTGGATAACTGCTTTAATAATACTGTGGCTTTTAAAATCGAAACAGTCGTTCTGAAACTTTAGCATTAGCTGGGTTTGAAAAAATCACAAGGCTTTTTATGTTTTCACTTTGTCATTCTGTTACAATTAAAGGGCAATAACTGTCTGAGGAAGAACACATTAAAGGACAATATAAATTGTGCCCTGAAATATGGCCCAGCTGGGAAGAATAAATGTCTTTGCGTGGCCAAATAGATTTACATTAAAATGTTATTTTAGTATTCTGACCAAACAGTTTAAGCCCTGGCTAATCTGTCTGTCTGGGCTTTCTGATACATCTCTGAGGCAGGTTTTAGTCCACAGCCCCCTGCAACCTCCCAAACACCCAGCGAGAGCTACTCGAAGGAAACAGTAGGTTTTCCTTTTTTTAGGCGTTAATTCCAAACTAGACAAAACCGGGACAAAAAAAGTATCAGAATTTCAATTCCATTTCTTTTGCAACAAAGACATTTTCTATGCTTTTTGTTAAGGACTCTGTGGTCCAGGAATGCATTGCTATTTATTTTTTGGTGGTGGTGATGTTAATGAAAGCCTATGTGATAATAGCCACCACGATTCCAGTTGTACAAAGATCACATATTTTTTTCCTTTCCTTTCTCTTCCTCCTTCCTTGGAAAATTAGATAAATTATTTCTTCTTAGTGTAAAGTGATATCCGGAGGTCAGTCTTTGACTTTGCTGAGAGTCTTTTAAGGGATCTCTCGGCAATACCACTTAGCTCTTGCTGAATTAAATATAAATACAGCTCATACAAATAATATTATTGGAGAAAAAAATCACTGTGCAGCTTCATATTTCTAACCAAGTGTAAGACCTACAGGATTAATGGAGTCATGGTCCTTTGGGGTTTTGTCCCAGACCACACAGGTCTTGTAAGAGAATAAGGCTATTTTAGATTGATGGACTTTGTTCATATTCGGTGCCATTACCTAGGCAATACAGACTGTTTATCTCCTTTAAAGTAGACAGAGATAGTTCAGCAGGAAATCTGTTATCATTTCTCTATTCCTAAGGGAAGGAAATGAAAGATAGGAATGCTCAGTTTGTTAATTGATGGCATCTTGTGAAAAAATACATTTATCCTCCCCCACACCCCAAGTACTCCAAATAGATATGAAATCAGATGAAAAATGAATAACAATTATTCAGACTGGAAGAAAGAATTATTCAGGAAATACTCGTGAATTAAACAGGTTTTAAAATTTCATAGGAAGCTGCTTAATATTTTTAGCAAGTATTTATTTTTCCCATTTTTTTAGTTCCTCATAAACAATTTATAAATACTGGAAAGACAGTACATTCACAAGGAAAGATGCAATAGTCTCTCTTAGAAGCCTTTATATATATAGTATAAACATCAACAATAAGGGACACTTAAAGAGCTTTGCAAAAAAACAGCTTAAACCATGATCTTTTACAAGTTTTATATATTCTTAGATTTACATACACATCCTTAATAGGACTACATGCAGAAGAGGGTTGGGTTGAGTGTGTATTTTGTACTTTATATGCAGCCTATGAGTAACTGTTTAAATCAAGGGGGTGTGTATTGGGGAGACATGCCATGCTATGAGGAAAGCACCTGTCTAAACTGAAACTTAGAACCACACTAGCACACTGAAAGATATTTAACTTACATTTTGTACCTAAGTTTGGTGATTAGCTTTTATCTCCTCAAGTGGGATGATCAGTCTTTATTTTATGCAGTTGCTTGTATTATATCTGGTTACGTATTACAGTATTTTAAGTCCTAAAATAAAAGACCAGGAACTGCATAAGCGTTTACGAAGACTTTAATGAAATTGATTTTAAATACTTGAAATTGTTTGCGTCATTAAAGTGTTTACATAGTTGGATGGGAGGGAAATGTACTTTTGTCTGAGAACTGCATTAGCTAAAACACAGGGTTGAAATGGTTGAAAAATAGGGTTAAATGTCAGTTTGGACTTTCTTTCCTGACTTTAGTCAATCCTGGAAACTTTGGAGGAATAATATTTCAGGATTTATTTCTGATAAATCAAGCTATAAAACTAAGCCCTAATGGGAAGTCTTCCAGTTGCTTTTTTTCAGTCCCAAGTAAATCATGCAAATATTTCTGTGAGTAAAAGCAGGATTAGACTTAAGGTAGTCTTAGCAGTTCTTGGAGAAGAGTCCGTATTAAGCTGATAAGGCTGGTTTTAAAAAGCATGTTCGGATCTTTGTTAACATGATTTATCTGTTTTCTGTTCAGTAGATGAAGGCAGCAAAAATAACTGAACCGCAGCAGCAGACTCGCCGTTATGTGCTCACTGAGCTGCTGTGAGAGAAAGGAGTCTGAATCCAAATCCTGCCAGGGAAACTGAGACGGATTTGTTTTTCAAGTATTTCACCTTAGCACGTAAATGCATTAGACCACAATGGTGCAGTTGATTGCAGAACACAGAATGGCTGAGTTTGGACGGCAGCTGTGGAGATAGTCTAGTCCCCTGCTCAAGTCCCTGCTCGATTAAGCTCAGCTGGACCAGTTGCCCAGGACTGTGTCCATCTGGGCTTTGAATAGCTCCAAGAATGGAGGCTCCACAGCCTGCCTGGACAGCCTGTTCCAATGCTCAGTCACCCTCACATTCAGAAAGGTTTTCTGAGGTTTAAACAGCATCCTCTGTATTCGAGTTTGTGCCCATTGCTTCTTGTCCTGTCACTGGTCACCACTGAGAAGAGTCCAGCTCTTTCTTCTTTACTCTGCCTCCCCCAGGTGTTTATACACGTGGACAAGATCCCCCTGAACCTTCTCTTCCCAGGTCCTCAGCCACTACTCTTACACAAGTGCTCCGGTTCCTTCATCATCTCCATGGGTATTTACTGGATTTGCTCCTGTAAGTCCATGCCTGTCTTGCACTGGAGAGCCCGTGGCTGCACCCAGCACTCCAGCTGTGGCCTCACCAGAGCTGAGCAGAGAGGAAGGATCACCTCCCTCTGCCTGCTGGCAATGCTCTACCAAATGCAGCCCAGGAGGCTGTTGGCCACCTTTGCCTCAAGGGCACGTTGCTGTGCTGGCTCACGGTCAACTTGGTAACCACCAGGACCCACAGCGCCGTTTCTGCAAAGCTGCTTTCCAGGTGTTTGGCCCCAGCCTGTGCTGGAACTTGATTCCACCTGCTGCCCAGAGGCTGACACAGCAGATTTAATAGCAGAATCAAGACATTAATTAAATAATTTGTCTTGCAAAAAAAAACCAACCCACAAAAACACAGTAATGTTTTATATTAAAACAGTAGTGAAATAGTAAAAACTGTAAGAACGTCAATTTTAAAAATATTGGTTCTCTTGTCTAGTTAGGACTTTTCAAAATTCCAGACACTGGAAGATTAACATACCCGTCCCATCAGAGTTTCTTAAAATGGATCAAGATGTGCCCATGTGATAATTTCTAAAGAAGTTAAACCCTTTAATTTCTTAGGGCAAGTATTTGAACTAGAGCTCCTGTAGCACCTTGGAAATTCAGATTGCTTTATTTCAGCAATGTTCCCTCATTAAGTTTTACTCCATGGGTGTTTTAAAGTTCCAAACACAAACATAAGAATACTGCCATCAAAACAGTGTTTAACTTCTGATCATCTTTGCCAAGTGCACCGTCGTCCAATAGTATCATAATTGATCTCAGTACTAAGGTGCCAAACTCTGTGCTGCTGAAGGATAGTTAGATGATGTAAATAGCTTTTTGTGTTTTGCAGTAAAGCACATTTTTGTTGTGCTTGATGTAAAAGCAGGAGATGAAGGTATTCTTTTATTGAAGCAAACATGTGGAAAATTGCTCTAGATGGTTATAGTACAGAGCATCTCCCCTGAAAGGAATGAGGTTCATCCATAGGGCAAACTCTGACTGTGGCACTTTATTGGGGTTACTTCTGGACTCTGTGTGGTCAAAGCAAATAACGTCATGTCCATCT
Source organism: Rhinoptilus africanus (assembly GCA_013400135.1). NCBI lineage: Eukaryota > Metazoa > Chordata > Aves > Charadriiformes > Glareolidae > Rhinoptilus > Rhinoptilus africanus. Next base: position 133,150 of record VXBO01013045.1, on the reverse strand, counting down.
AAACTGTTATAACCATGAGACTGGCACATTTTCTCATCTATAGTGTTATATTCTAAACTGTCACTAGGCATTAACTCAGTCACTGGTGAAGTCCTACCACCTAGAGATGAACTCTGCCTCAAAATAATGTTTTCCACTTCAGTGCTACTCGTATAGCAATTACTGGGTCATTAATATCATTGCATGCAATTAGTGACAGTAGAATGAGCAAGAGGTTTGTTATTTATTTAATATGAACTTTCACTATAACCCTTTCTTATCCAAATGCTACAGCCAGAAACCAGAAAGATTTTCAAGGCAGATGGAACATCCTTGAAGAGTGGTGTTGAGATTGTAGGATACCAAAAATAGGTCCTCATTTAATGTTAAACCTTCTGCTTTTGTTTCCAGCGAGGCTGCTTGTCATTAGCAACAGTCAGTGTAACTTGAATGCCAGCTAATTCTATTAGTTCTGTTCAGCTGAACTGTTAAGCAAAGCTTACTGTGGTGGTGGGGAGATATTTCTCCCCACCCACGAGAGGCTTTTGCCAGTAGCGTGCTGGGAGAAAGGATGAGCTTACGTGAAATACTTGTTTGTAGTTGTTGAAGTTAACTAGCTAGTAATCTGTTTTAGATGCATACTTTCTGATATACGCTGAATATATCATAATTAGTGGGCTTACATCTGCCACAGTTACTTCAGCGCTTACAAATATATAATTTGTTTATGTAAACTAGAAGCAACCATGTGTGCAGTAGATCATTATCTGACAACATGTCTCAAAGTATGTGAAATATAGAACTGAAATACTTTTAGAAGTGCTTAAATATAAGGAAAGACTTAAATTGTCATTCATAGTGATACAGTATTGAGATGCTTTTATTTTTTATTTTTATGATCTCTAAATCATTCCAAGAGAATCTGGAAAAAGGACACTTGCCAGCAGTGAAGCAAGTAGGATTTTGTTGTGGGTGGGTGAATGCTGTGACCTTCTGTAATGGATAATAATTCAGCAAATAGTTTACAGTTTAGTAGACTTCAGCTGTGGTATTCCTTAACCCAGAGATAAAGTGGTGCTGTTTTTAAAATGATAGGCAGCAGAAACCAGTTGTAGCTCATGGCTTTTTTGATACTTTCCAACTCTGTCTTGCTTGCTGTCTCTTTTTTCCTTTATGGAAAGACTTTGTTGACACGAAGGGCTTTTTTTTGCCACCTGCATTCTTCTTGTTGCCATGTCTCCCTGGAATTAGGAGAATCATTCTGAAGGTAGGAAAAGGGGGGAAACTTTACAAGAACTCTCTCCCTATTTTGTGTTGAATACTTAGGCGGCATTTCTCAGTCAGATGACATGAGATGCAGGAAAGAGAGTGCATGGATTTCCAGAGTTGTACCTGGAATTAAATAATTGATATATACCAAGGTATATTACAGTACAGAACTGATTGGCTCTGTCTTGCTTGTGTCCTCCATGTTTCATACCCCTCCCCCCAATTCCCTTTCTTGACATATGAAATCAAGTAGAGAATTTTATGGGGAATTATATAAAGGCCCCTATATCACGAGTCCCATCCAAGTACCACAAGTCACGCCGTTCACATTTGGACAAGATACATTTTAGAGCAGTGGTTAGAAAAGTGAATCACAGTTTCACTGCAAAGCCTTTGCCTTCTTTCAGGCAAGAAGAGGCCTGTTTTTTATTTTACTTCATTTTGTTCTGGTTTTAGCTTGACTGGGGAGGGCATTGCTGCTTACTTGCTGTGCAGAATATGATTTGTGGATCCTGTTTAAGTATGAATCCTGAGACATACAACATGGGACTTCATTTAAAAAACAACAAGGATGAGAAGTGGAAAAGAAGAAGGGAGAATTCTGTTCCTTTCTTTCACAGAGAAGTTTTGCCGCATGTGTGAATAGAGGGAGAAAAGGCTGCCTTCAAGAGAATTTATAAACACTCCATAAGCTTTAGTTTAATGAGAATTTCTGAATGGTCTCTAGGTTGAGAAACTCCTTAAAATTCTGCTGCCACCTTGGTTTTGCAAATAGGACAAATGAAAACCAGACACGTTAAAAAAGCAGGAAATTATTGGTAAACCATTTTAATACATTTTTCATGACTGTCTTGGTGTCCTACACTATGTTAATTGAGCAAATTCAGCAGGTTTTTATCTTTTTTATGAAAGATCCTTTCTTTGTCTCTGTAAGATCAGTAGAAAAGTTAGGATGTGATTTTATTGTTCAAGCACAAAGTCTTAAACAGATGAGGCCTCCAGTCTGTCGATAGAAACACAGACAACACAATTACAGTACTCCATGTAACTGTTCATAATGCATTTAAGTTTCATCATTTGTGGTCCAGGTTCGGGACTGCTCATAGTTAAATTTTGGAAGACAATTCATTTTTTAAAAAAACATCAGTCTCATTTTTTTGTCACTACAAGCAAGGGCAAACCGTTAGTTGCTAGTAGTTGAAATTAGTATATTTGTCTTCTCTATAAACTCTCTGCAACTCACTCATTGTTGTGTTTGCCAAGCTACCTGTTCTTTGGTGAGTGGCCTGAACAATTTTTTTTTTGGTTGTTTCAGATCTCCATGCAGATCTGGCATTGCTACTAAGAGGAAAAAAAAAAAAAAAAAAGAAAAGAATTTAATTTCATTTAATTAAAACACTCTTTCTATTACCTCAGCTGCCTTGTACTTCATCCCTGGCTGGTCTAGAAACAACCTCCGTGTTGTGATCTGTGATTTGTGGTTTCGCAGTGTGTGATTTCTGGTATTCTTAAACTTGTCCCATAAATTTAGATAATTTATGGGAAAGAAGAATTATTTATTTAGTGCCTTATTAAGAGAGTCATTAAAAGGACCAAAAGCAGATGAAAGCAGTCAGAGCACAAACACATGATGCCTGGCCAAAATCATGTTCTATTACTTAATAGAATAAAAAACCCTCAAAAGCTTTACATGCGCTTAGTAATCCTGTGAGTGCATATGTGATCAAGTGAAGCTTTGCTTTAAGAATAACTTCATCCTACTGTTGGATCTAAAGCTTTTGTTGATTTTTGCTGCTGTTTAGTCTTTTCCATTCTGTTTCTAAGCCCAGCTGGAGAAAAGTGGAGATGGATATGGTTATTTGATTTTATTTAGCGCTGCTTTTGAGAAACGTATGCTCTGATGCTGAATTCAAGCAGCATTTAAGAAAAAAATGCTGAAATTCAGTACTATTGGACAGTACTGATCTACCCCAAAGAAACCTGTACTTTTTATTTTTCTATTAACAGATCCAAACCGGCAGCAATTAATTCCTGATGACCTCGTCAATGATGTGTCTTTGATGCATTGTCAAATGGCTTGTATTGTCCACCACTCTAAGGGGGAATAAAACCAATTTTACCCTCACCCATCAGTTGACATCACTCATTCATTCCTGTAGTCTGAGGTTTAAGGTCCATTTAGTTTTCACAGGAAAATTAAGTACGACGATCGCAATTTCTGTCTTCGGCTATGTAGTCCATTTCATATTCAAGCTCTAGAAATAAACGTGCTATAAAGTTGTGTTTGTTCAAAGGATATGACATTTAATTTGCAAGTAGGTGATGCTTTTCATAATCCTAAAACATAAAAGCATGGGTAATAATTGTGGCAGAATTAAGAGACTGAGGTTTTTGTCTGCTGGTGTTTTCTTTTAAGTAATTGTGATGGCATTTTTTCATTTTGTAATGTGTGTTTCTAGGAGTGAAGGAAGTTGAATTTTTGTGACTGTGCCTTCATTTCTAATCTCTTTGTGAATGAAAAGCTATATACAGGCACAAATCCAGCAGCTTAATTCTCCATCTGATTAGAGCAATGTTACCAACCTGATAGGTTGAAAACAGCCAAGATCCATGCAGTGACTTGGCCTCCTGGGAGGCAGAGTAATAACAATCAAATGAAGACATATTAAAATGCAATATTACTTCCTCTCCATGGGGACTGTAGAAGAATCATAGCCAGGAACTATTCTTGTCAGCTGACTCTGTTTTGCTCACTGATTCCCTGCCTCTGCATTTATGACTAATGCATTTCGTACAATAAACAACACTTGTGAAGTTTTAAAAGCAAATAAATGTAAAGCATCATCATACATTGATTTACATTGAGTTCCAGGTTAGGTGTTTTGGGTTTCTTTCAGTTGGTTGAGGGGTTTTTTTTAAATAATTTCTATATTTCAAAGAAGGGAAGGCAGAGCTGGAATGAAATTCTTTGGTCTGAATAATTTCATTTCCTCTCGTGTAAGTGAGATGATATGTTAGGTAGTGTTTTATGAAACTGAAAATGTATTCTAGTTTCTCCAAAACAAGTAGGTATCATCACTCTTAACTATAATTTTGTAAGAGGTCAGTTTTTCTGAAAGTTGAAAACCCAAACTTATATTCCTTATAAAATGGCAGCTGTGGTTTTATTCAAGGAATACAGACACACAGTGTTTATATGGAGCTCAAACATAATTTCTGACTGTCTGCTGCACACATTGCCTATAAATTATTATGATTTTTTCAGAAAGTCTTAAAATTCATAGATTTTAGGGCAATTATATGTGTTTATTTGTAGATGTGGATAAACTGAATAATTTAGTGTGCTTTTGACTGTAATTAATAGTTTTGTGATTGGCACCAGAAGAACAGGACAGGTCTCAGAAAATCAGAGGCACCTATCCATCAAAAAGATTTAAAAATATTTTACTACCTGTTTAGCAAGATTACTTTTAGTTTCCTATGTCTTGCTCTATTAATATAGAGCAAAGTGTGGGATCCTGAGAATATTTAATATTACTAATATTTAACATTTAATACTCATAAGGAACTTTATACTAATTATTTTTATTAATGTTAATATTTAAGTAGTATCTAGTCATCTTAACACAGGGCCATGTATGGCAGTTCATGGGTGAGTAATTGCCTCTAAGATATATCCATATTTAGACCTAAATATAAAAAAACCCCCAACCGAACATGTTGTTCTTGATATATATATGTATATAAAAAGAAACTGGATGAAAGGTCTACAATTTGATCATGTAAACACACCAGAGAGTAGCATTTCTGTTTTAGACGCAAGAAGCTTGTGTTACGTTTCTGTGTTTATACCCAGAACTCCTATCACAGACACTTTTTTTTTTTGGTCATATCCTTTCCCATAGAGCACAGCTCCAGGTACAGGGTCACTTTCCCACAAAAGAGTGAGTGCGGTGGAGGAGCTTACATGATAGCGGGTATAATTTTCATGTGGAGATCAATACAGAAAGGCAGCAGCGAGTCTTTGAGGAATATTTTGTACTCGCTCCCTTGTCTCCCTTGTTTGACTTCTGCACACTAAACTGTCAAGGGGCATTAGCAGTATGAAACTGTGTTTTCTCTGATGTCCCAGATTACTTCTTTTTCTCTGTGCAGCTTTTCAAAGCTTGAAATGATGTGTTTAAAACTACCCACTTTCTTCCTGGTACACTAGGGATATGCAAGGTTATGTTTCGATAGTCTTAATGAATTTTGAAAAATAATTTCCTCCAGTGGCCTTGGGTAATTGTCGGTTTAATTACAGGGAGAAGCTGAGATGGAAACTTTCCTTTGTCACTGAAATGCTCCTCTTTGAAAATTCCCCGTTCCCTGAGACGTAGCAGTCTGTACTCTGAGCTATAACGTAGGCTTTCCGAAAACCCCTTGAAGAACTGTGGAAAAGTGAATACTTCTGCAAATTCATTCATCTGACATCAAAGCTATGAAAGCATTCTTTTAGCAAGCAAGCGAGGCAGATTGCGCTCACGTAGGCACACAACCAGACTCATTGTACATCTGGGCCTTCTTGTTTGGAGACTGTATTTGAAGTAATTTTGCATTCTTTTTTTGCCGTCTTACTTTCTTATTCTGTACTGAGGTCAGACTGCTTCCTCTGCATCTTATTGAGGTCTCCTGCTCTATGGGTTAAACGGGTAGGCCTTTAAAGAATAAAAAGGCATTGATGTTCAGAAGAAGCAGCACTCAATTCAATTAAAATCAAGTAGAAGGTGTTTAAGGAGATGAGCGCCCCCATTGCCTCAATTAAAAAACAAATGAAGAATAACAAAAACTGCAAGACAAAGTCAGTGTTTATTAGTTGTACTTTCAGTTGATGCTCAGCTTTGGTATTTCTATTTACTGCTTTTTTTGCCTTGTCCTTGTGCTGGTACATTGGCAAATAGGTCATAAAAAACACTTTCAGCAAAGACACATTTGATTTATGTCCAGAACTGGTTCTTAGTATTGATTTTTTTTCCCTCTGGAAAAAAACAAAAGAAAACAAAACTATATGTCTCCATTATTTTCTGAGCCTGGCAATGCAGTGGCACATTTCAGATCGGCTTTTATCTTAAATTACTCAGTGCGCTCTTTTATATTTTAAAAAGTCTTTTTTGCAAGTTGAAAAAAAAAAGATGTAGTTTCACAGCCAGCCATTGTCATGTTTTTACAGGGGGGAGAGAACAAGGGGAGGAACTGGGAGGGACCACGTATGAGGAGAAGGGAATTTTAGGAAAAGAAAGCACAATTTGGGAAGTTTGTATGGTGGCTGTAATTCGAGTTAGTCACAAAAGAGGCAGAAGTGGAACAAAAACAAGAAGTAGATCAAAGGCTAGGAAGCAGGGTTCAGCGGTATGGGGTTTATATCTTTACGGCTAGAGAGAAGATTAGAGCAAGAAAAACAGTGCCATGGGGCTAGGAAGACATTGTGAAGGAAAAAGGAAATATACATAGGCTGCATTTGAAAGAAAATCCCCAAGGAAGGCAAAAGAGAAGGAGTGAGAATTAAAAACAAAGATCTGAACAGTGTGAAGCCCTGATTGAATTAGATCCTGAGCTGCAAGGAGAGGGGCAGCGGCAGAAAAGTGCTGCTTAAGCAGTTCACTGCAGCCACGGCGAGCAATGAGCTCCGAGCTCTGGCATCTCCCATTTTCTATTTGTTTTCTCCAGCTGGTGGCCAGCTGCCAGCGCGTGTGCGCGCACCCGCTCCTACGCGCCTTTTTTTTGGGCCTTGGATAAACAGCTCCAAAAAATGACAGTGAAATTTGCAGCTCTGGGACAACAGAGGTGGGAAAACCCTAAATAGCGAAGCTGGAGCCCGCCGTTGGCGGACATGCCTGCTTTGCCACCATGGCCAGGGCATCCAACGCACACGCCGAGGTAGCGTGATGTGGAGTGGCCGTGATGCCCGGGGCTGAGGAGCTACCAAATAGTTCTCCAGCAGTTGTTGAGGGTTTGCAACCAACAGCTGGCTCGGGCGGCACCCCTGGACCGTGACTCAACGTTTTGGATTCTCCACGGGAGTTGTGCTTCGCCTTCCAATGGCATTGCAGCGTCAGCTGGTGGCGGGGGTGCCTGGTTCCAGCCAGCGCCTAGATAAGGGAGAACAATATAAACGCAGGGAAAAGCACCCGTTTGTTTGTACGAGCTAAAAGGTTTCCGTGAGAATAGAGCGAATTCCCCCCCGCCACCTGCCCCCGCCGAGGCTCCTCAATGCTGAGAAAAGTGAGATTGTACTTTAAAATATTAAATGGTTTTCCAATCAGGGCAGAATCTCAGCTTTCACCTGGGTCTTTTGTATGCGTTCACTTCTTCCAGCAGGAGATTTGTAATAGAGGAAGCAGGTGTAACGTGGTGATTATAAAGATATTGTTGGGGAAAAAAAAAAAAAGAAAAAGGGTGAATTTTCAGTGCTTTGCTCCTCTCAGCCTGCCAGGGCTTGCTTTTCAGCTGACTCCATCACCTTTTAGCAAGGTGCTGTGTTTTCGTCCAAGTCAGTCAGTCAATTGTGCATAGAAAAAAAAGGCTGCTAGGTAAATTTGAAACCTCGATAACACATTCCTCCATTTGTATATATTGTATGGCTTACCGATGTATTCATTCCTTTGGCTTTCAACATTTCACAACTTTCCATAGGTCAGCCCGAGCAACAAGAACAGGTCCTGGTAGATTGAAAGATTTCTGCTTTCAGACACTCATGTTCACATCACTTTGCCTGTTGATTTCCTGATTTTTATTTATTTTTGTTTATTTATTTTCTTTTATTTTTTAATCAGCAACATCAAATGGGTCTTTGGAGGGCCTGGATAACCAGGAGGGAGGGGTGTGCCAGACAAAAACCATGAAGATCCTCATGAAAGTTGGACAAGGTAAAGACCATATGCTGTTCCATGAAATCACTTTGATCAGTCTCAGTGTCCTTATAGTTTTCGGGCTTCTTTTAGCAGTGTAGAGCTGAGAGCCAACCAAGCCTAGTGTGGTCATTCCTCCCTTAGAGTCTGAAAGCAAAGCCTATTTCTCTTCCTCAGCTACTGACAGATTTCTACAGGAGGAGGGTTAGCGTAATAAGATCTCTTCATTGGAGAGATCCCTGGAAGGAAAGGTCACCTGGGAGTAGTGTGTTTCAGTCATTTTTATTTTTATTTTAAAAACAAAAGCCACAACTCTGCTGTTCAAAATTATTTAAAATACATGAAAGGAGGGAAGCTAATATTTCTATAGTTTGCTTGTTATGAATTCTGATTACAGAGAGGTTTTTGTTCATTGTCTCTTTTCACATATAGATAACCTATTGTGCAGGAAGAAAGAATTATTCTTCTGAGTAGAAGTTGGTTTAGTAGTCAATCAACTTCCTCAGTTAAACTGAAATGTCATCTGCAAAGCTTTTCTTGCCAATTACAGGAGTCCCTATAGTTTCTGCAGATGGCCTCACAATTTAAACCTCTGAAATAACTAATGACCATTTTGCTTTAAAAGGAAAATTACGTACTTATATCTCCCAGACCTTTGCATAAAGATTCTTCTGTTCAAAGCCATTCCTGTCTCACGAGGTACCTAGAGCCGGCTTATAAGGCTCTGTACTACCAAGTGCCGAAGCTGCATGAGCCATCTTTCTCTCCCCCAGATCCCAACTCGGCGGGGCTGCCCCGGCACACGGATCCCACCAAGCGCCCCGAGCAGGAAGCTGGCACCAACGGGAAGAGTTCCACCACCAGCCCCTTTGTGAAGGACCACTCAGGTGGGTGCGGCAGGGCTTGTGCCTGGGACAGGGCTCTGGTGGAGTCTTCTCCTTTGTCCCCGAACACATTTTGTTTTACCATTAAAGTGCTAGAAAAATGAATGTTTTCGTACTGAGATGAAGCAAAAGACATTTCTGATGCTCTGGTGGGTAGTGTCTGGGAGCTGTAAATTTTGGCAATGGCTACTCTCTCCCCTCTTCCACTCTGCAGTAGAAGTTAATTACTTCTTTTGAGAATATCACTCATTTACAGGAAAGTTTTTGGATCGGACATTCGCTAAGCAGCTTTACGATGGTAAATGCTGCCTTACATTTAGTACTCTGGCAGATGAACGAGTCTTTCTGTCTTTCTCTTCCCGTATAATACATTATCAAGTGGTTCTCGACAGCCATTTATAAAGTTTATTTCAAGACATCTATAATTAATGTCCTGATCCTTTAACTGACCATATAAAGTCTACACATGAATGGCTGGTCTTTCACTAAATTTAAAGATTTATTTTTTTTAATAATTATCTAATCAAGAAAAACAGATTGCTCCAAACAAATTATCTTCAGGATGCGTTTCAGACATTAGGTGAAGAAGAAAAAAAAAACCTATTAAGACCCAAGGTCTCTGGAAGAAAATCTGTTGAACTGGGAATGCTACAAAGCAAAACTTCCTGTCAGTTGATTCTCGGGTTCCCGAAAATGGCTGCATGTTTTCCTTGCTAGCTCTGTCATTAGTTGGTGGGCTCATGAATCTTTGATATGGCAGTCACTGGGCAGGCTTCAGCCATTTTCTGTGAGGGTTCCAGTAGGAAAAAGTTCACTTTTACCTATCTCCTACACTGCCTCAAGCTCCTTCGCTTCATTTGCAAGCAAGAGGAGTCCACGTAAAGAGAGACTAAGGATGGTTTAGCTCAAATCAATATGTGAAAGATAAAATAGCAGAAGAATGGTGTGACACTGACCAGTACCAGTTGTCCTGAGATTTCACATTTCCCTGTGTCATTTTCCCCTCCCAGTCCTATCCCACCCCTCTCTGCTGCCTGGGGCTGGCCGGCATCTGTTAAAAGATGCGGTCTGCATCAAAGGCTGCCTTGTCAATGCCAGTCCTCGCCGCTGATGGATGATGATGTATGAAACAGGGTGGTTTGGGAGCAGCACAAAAGTGAGACCAACAGACACAAAGTCGTGTTTAATATTGATTGCTGACTTCGGCTGTTTGCATTTAGCTATCTAACAGGGTAATTGGTTTGTCAAAGTTTAGCTGTCAGTTAATTCTTCCAGTCTTGCTTACTCTACACATTTTTAAGCAGCTTAAATGGGTCGCAGGATGGCAATAACTTTTGTCTGTTGTGTTTCCGTTCTTTCCAGGATCTAGCACAGATGGCAGTAAGGCTGGGCATTCCAGTATACTGGGTTCAGAGGTGGCCTTATTTGCAGGGATTGCATCAGGGTGCATCATTTTCATCGTCATCATCATCACTTTGGTGGTTCTTTTGTTGAAGTACCGGAGAAGACACAGGAAGCATTCCCCGCAACACACGACAACTCTCTCACTTAGTACGTTAGCCACCCCAAAACGCAGTGGCAACAACAATGGTTCTGAGCCCAGTGACATTATCATTCCTCTAAGGACTGCAGACAGTGTCTTTTGCCCCCATTATGAAAAGGTCAGCGGCGACTATGGACATCCGGTGTATATAGTTCAAGAGATGCCTCCTCAGAGTCCAGCAAACATTTATTACAAGGTCTGAGAAACACACAAGCAACTCTGTGGTACAGTTGAGTCGGAGAGGAAACTCACTGGTCAAATGCTTTCTGTTGGGGTTTGTGATGACGCCTTGTGCGCTAGCATTGACTCAAGCACAGGGGGGGAAAAGGCGACAGCTCTTTCTCCAGGAGCCGACGCGAGCTGGACAGCTTACCTAGTCTGTAGAATTCCTATCTCGGTGAATAAAGTATTCACTAAAAGCTGGAAGACTTTTATGTAGAAGATGCCCATTCTGATTGCTGTACTCTTGTTTCATTCATCATCCTCAAAGCCATGTGCTGCGGGCGTTCAGGCATGTACAAAAGCCAAGGGAAGATGGAGTGATCCATGGATGTTAATAGCTCTAGGCATCCTGGGAAGGTGCTCTAGGATATATCAAGCTTGAAATGCAATCTTCTGACTTTTGTGTGTCTCTCTCAGTGCATACTGGATTTGTCACACAGACCTTGGTGTCTAAGTAAGACTTGTTAAAGTTCTCTTGCTTTTAGTCCGTCACTGTTCCATTTGTTTCTGTTATCCGAGGCTCTGCCATCCTTCACATAAAATTTCCTTTCACTCCACCTCCTGAATCACTAATGGAACATTAATGTTTGGGGATCCACGCTCCATCCATCTGCTACAGCAGCCTCACTTGAATGGGTAATGCGTTTATAGAAATTGTGTTTGATAGTAAGGAGCCTTCCAGCCAAAAAAGTTAGGCTGTCAACAAAGTCAAGAGCAGGACTGGGTGGTGGAGGGAAGGGCTGACTGCAGTTGCAATTGAATACTGCTGCCTCAAAAATAGAAGCTGGGAAGAAAAAAGGAAAAAAACCAATGCATTTAGGTAGCACAGCACTTTGGTATGCTAAGTTTTAAGAGGCAAGTAGGAGACACAATAACACGCGCAGTGGATTAGGGCTGCGTTTGAAGGAATTCATGGTTATCAAATACCAGTGTGCAGAAAAAAAATGTAGTACCTTCAATACAGTAGAACAAAGGGGTATTGTTAGCAAGTGAACAAGCTTGGAGAGGACAAGACAATAGCAGGCCGCTGAGGATATATTAGGGCAGGGCTGTTGCGGTACTGGCAATAAAATATACAGCTTTGAAGCTGTAGCGAAAACGTGGTCTGCTTTGGATGACTTTTAAGCAGACTCAGCTGCTATACTATCACATTATACTAAACACAGGGAAAGCATTTAAGAAAATAGCAGAGAGCCAAATCTGACCAAGATGTTTATAAGCCAACGGGTCAAATGAGCTGTAATTCTATCACTGGTAAAGTTGTGAAAAAGACCTTTCTCATCTCTAAAAGTAAAACTGAATTTCTTTCTGACTGAGCCTTTTGACACTTTGGTTTATTGTAGTGCTGTCCCTGCACAGTGAGTGTCGGTACTGACTGACACCGCAGTTCATTGGTGCTCTGTGGCAAAGTTAAAGCACATATGGCAAACCTCTTGCAGTTCGTAAGAATAAAATAAATTATGACACTGAGATGGAGAAGGAAGATATGTGTTATTTATAATAGGTGTATAGAACACAAGGGATATAAAGTGAGAGTTTTTCTTTCGTTTATTCTTTCCTACTTTTTTTTGTTTTGATTTCCTTTTTTACTAATATATATTTTGAGATTGCACAGAATCTACACCAGAAGATGTGAAATTCATTTGCGGCAATTAAATAGTCTTAACTTGTCATCATCCTACATATATTATGCGTGTGTATGTATGTATATGCACACATATATATGTTTATATATGCATATATATGCATCTATATACACACCTTTTTTTTTTTTTAAAGAAACTGCTTCTGGGAAAAACATCAGCCATCCACAAAAAAAGAATAGGAGCATATTAAAATGGTAAATATCCAAAGCATCTCATGAGAAAGAACTAGGAAATAAAAGGCCCAAAATATCAGGAAATCAGTGTTACTGCATCACGCATTTAACAATGACAAGGTGTGCCGGCATTTATTTTCTGTGTTGTGTTTTCCCTTGCCTTATGGGCTGATGTGTTCTGTAGATTTCGTTGAGGTTCATGGAGGGGGGGGTGGGGTTCAGGTTAAAGTTTTCTCCTTAGCATGGCTATTCCCCTAAAGCTCCCACCCTGGGGAGGAAATAAAAAACCTCTACTTTTATATGTGCTATGCAAATAGACATTTCTAACATAGTCATGTTACTATGGTAACACTTTGCTTTCTGATTTGGAAAGAAAATGTAGCAACAGCATTTTGGGGTTCTCAGACCTCTGGTGAGCACCTGCAAGAAAAAAAAAAAGAAAAAAATTCTGTCATAGAAATGATCACTCTCTGTTTCCTGAACCTGAAAATGATGTTGGGATGTTGGTCCAAAAGAGAGAAACAAAACAAAACAAAAAAATCATCCCAACCCATGGTTCTGTGGAAGGTTACCATGGTGACTAACTACAGTACATATGTAATTCTTTTCAACAACCCTTCCTTTCTGTGAATCCATCCATACAAGGTTCTCTTGTAAGTCATTAAGATTTTATTTTGGGGAAGGGGGAGGAAGGGAAAAGATGGGCTTATTGATCCTGATTTTTATTAAATCAAATCTATGCTTCATCAGTTGGTGACATTCTAGTTATGTACTAAACTGTGAAAAAAAAAAAAATAAGCAGACGAATTGCTCAAGAGCAACCTGCAACCAATTGGAAAAAAAAAAAATGTACTGTGCGTCTGTTTTGTGTCTGGTGCAGAATTATGACAATCTACCAACTGTTCCTTTATTTGACGTTGGTCCAGCTTTGAAAAGTTACTGTAAATGCCTTGCTTGTATGATCATCCCTAGTCAACTGACTTGGAATTTGCACCATCATGTCTAAGTGAAGATGCTGTAAATAGGTTCAGATTTACTGTATATGGATTTGGGGTGTTACAGTAGCCTTATTCACCTTTTTAAATAATAATAATAAAAAAAACACATGGAAACAAGAAAAAATGGCTTTTCTTAACCAGATTGTGTATATAGAGCAATGTTGGTTTTTTATAAAGTCCGAGCAAGATGTTTTGTATAAAATTTGAATTTTGCAATGTATTTAGCTACAGCTTGTTTAAAGGCAGTGTCATTCCCCTTTGCACTGTATTGAGGAAAAAAATGGTATAAAAGGTTGCCAAATTGCCGCATATTTGTGCTGAAATTGTGTACCATGAATATTTATTTAAGAATTTCTTTGTCCAGTTTGTAAGTAACACAGTATTATGCTTGAGTTATAAATAATTTCTTCTTTCTTATTTTTTGTTTGGGTTTTTTTTGTTGTTTGTTTGTTTGTTTTGTTCTGTTTTAAAACTAGCCGGTCATAAGTTTGAAATCTGCTTTAGTTCCACATTGCAATTAGTTCCCAGAAAATGAAAATTATGAAAATCACATTCCACGTCTGTTTCAAACTGAATTTGTTCTTAAAAAAATAAAATATTTTTTTCCTATGGAAACCTTGCCTTCTAAGTATTTTATTCTTTTGGTTTGCCTTTTTTTTTCTTCTCTTTTAAAAGATGAAAATAAATAAGCAAGCCACCAAGCCTGCTTTCCGCTGCCCCTCCCTTCTTCTCCACCCCCATCTCTCCACCCTGATTGCCAGTGGTTTATAGGAAAGAAAGCTCCTTATAATACACTGACTTCTGTTAACCAACTTATTCTCAGATTTTCTCTTACCTATATCAGCAGATTTTAAAAAACACAGGGGGGTCTTAGGCCCTTGGAAGGCAGTGAGCTTCAGTCAGGTTGTAGTAGCCAGGTTGCCTGGATTATTTGGAAAGTGAGATTGTAACCACACAAACAATTCCCAGACATTATGGAGGAGATTTATATTGTGGGCAGAGCCAGAGAAAATAAAAATATATTGGAAGCCTTCTGGGCGCTTTTGCTGTCACTGCTGCTTCTGAGGAGGTGTAGCAGCAAGACTGGGGTGGAGGGGCTGAGCAAGAAGGGACAGGAGATGGAAGATGTTGGGAGAATGGCGAAGGGTTAGAAATGCTGCCAAGTCAAAATATCTCTGCATGGTTCTTTCAGTGGACTCGTGCATCGCCCTGTCCCTGCTTTACTGTGCCTTAAATTAAGGGAGATGGGGGGCAACATGTGCAGGTGACACAAGGCTTAATACAAGATCTGTGGTTGCACTGCTCTGATTTTTAAAAGATAAATGATTCTCTCATTTAATAAATAATACCTTCACTTTTTGACAAAGCCTAGTAATGCTGAAAGTGAAGTGCCTTTCAGTTTGTTATCAGCGTATAAATGGCATGATCAGCGTATAAATGGAGTGATCATCCATGGAGTAACAGGTGGGAAGATCTACAGAGGGGAAAGATGCATTTGTCACTTTTAACAACAGATGCCAATTTGTCATAGAATTTTCATTGAAGAAAGGCAGTTAGTTATTCATAGTATTGGTCATGAAACTCCTATTTGTCAAATTATTTTTTCTTTTCTGAATAATCAAGGAAAAAAATTACCGTATGGCAAAGGCACTATGTTGCAATGGCACAAGTATTCTGAAACCACATATACAGAAAGCCCTGGAGCCTGTGGAACAGTTGGGCTAGCATGGCTTCTTGCTGACAGAGGTCATTTTATAGGTACAGTTTACAGAACCTGTGCCAGAAGTTGACCTTAGAGGGCAAGTCACACAGTGTCATTCTGGTTCACCCCCTGACTCTGCTACAGATGTCCTTGGGAGAGTTACTTGGTCCAGCAGAAGGTGTAAGCGCCCATGCTGAGCATCCTCTCACTTCTCAGTAAATCACTTGGGCCTAATCCTGCATTTACAGCTGTAAGTCACCTCAAAGGAGGTAGTCCTACGTACTCAGAGGCACATGCTGGAGAGACATCTCTCCCTGCTTCACGTTTGCACGTGGGGGATTTCACTTGATCATCTCGGTGGCTTGTCACGAGGGTCCCCACATTGTTAATGGCTGTGAGGTGGTCAGGTCTGGACTACTCTAAAAGCTTGTCTGATACAGCCATCTGTTAGAGCTGTGACTCTAGCTTAATAAAGGCTAAGGCTATTGTTTTTATTTCAGGCCTTGTTAAATACTGGAACATGGTGATAAGAAAAATAATTCGATAGTGTCAAGTTTACATGGCATTTCCATTTCTGTGCCTGTCTTTTTCATCTATGATGAACATATTTTATTCTATAATTATAAATATATTTATAACTAGCATGTATACTGACACCCCCACACACCTATTTTTGTCACGGTTTTAGCAATAAGGGAAAAGCAGTCTTGCTATAAACGATGTCTCCACTGGGGGAGAAAAATGATTGCCACTGTAACTGTACCTGTATAGTTACACTTGGGGACAAGGATGCTGGGTTAACAGGAGGGCCTTGCTCACGTATCTCCCCATACACACCGGAACCTCCACGGAGTCTGCTAAACTCATTTTCATAAGTGATATGTGCCTTAGACACTCAGCATAAAGTCATTGACTTATAACCCATCTTTTATAACTTGCAGAGGAAAAAATAATCATACTTGCATTTTGTACTGCTGCTGACACTGCAGTATTAATTATCAAACAAGCACAAAATCAGAATTTACTGCCTTTATTATGAAGCTGGTTCCCTGGCAAGAACTAAGTCCAAGTCAATAGGCTCCGCTAAGTGGAAAATAAAATTATAATTCACAGTTGTTATCCATCTAGAGCGGAATAAGGATCTGTTACATAAAATAGTGCCTCACAAAGTAAGCATAACAATGTTACTGCCTATGTTTAAAACCTTATACCTCTTCCTTTAGCCTTTCTCTTTAGCTTTGCTGCAATGCATTGATCAAATGCTCACTCAGTCAGCAGCACGCTTGTTTTGATTCTATGGGTACCGTAAATTTTCTTTCTGCAGAGAAGCTTAAAATTGTGTAGCGGTTAGCAAAATCAAGGAAAACGAAAACTCAGTCTTTCTAAAAGACACTCTCCATCTTCATAGCCACAACAGAAATTTTGGTGGGGAAAAAGCCCAGGGTTTATAAACACCAAACATACTCATTATACAGTTGGCATGTCATTACATGAAGCATCAGATCAGAAATCAAGTAATATTTGTTTTGGAAAAAGATGAGTGTTGGAGGATATACCACATTGTATTTATGATTGTGCCATTCATAATCCGAATGGTGCTGGATTCAGCTGACTGAGCTATCATCTATGAAATAAAATAATATCTGTCTTTCACATGACTCATGGAAATACTTTGATGCTTAATTAAGGCATAATACAACCCATAAGAGCCACCCTACAGATAAAATCATGGGGCTGATGGTGGAACCGGAGTTCCTATTGTACATAATGTATAGATAATATCCTTGCCTGTGCCTGGATCGGCCGATGATGGGTGAGGTGCTGGCAAAGGGGGGCTGGTGACTCTTGGGAAACAGGGGCAAGAGCCTGCCCACACGTGGTGAGGATGAGGAGGGTGAGCTGCCTGTGGCTGCTCCTGGAGAAAGGCCTGTGGAGTAGAGGGAGGAGGTGAGGAGAGGAAAGGTGTGTGAGAGGGCAGTGACTTGCTGAGGAGAAGGCTTGGGGACATCTGTAATGACAAAATCCTGGGGAGAAATCAGACCGAGATGACAGGCCCAGCTATGGAGGCAGTCAGAGAGTCAGGGTCTTTATAGGTCTGTTAAAGGCTTTTGTAGAAACCAGGTAACAAGCAATTTTCTGTTGCAAGCAGAAGAAAAATGTTGACAGATGAAAGGCAAACAAGTGTAGTATTTGATAAGTGTTGGCTGTTGTTTCGAGCAGGTGGGGAGATCAGGCCAGGCTGTTCTGCTAGACATGGAGAGGAGAAAGAGCCTACATGGGATGGAGAACAGAGTACAGAGCTCAGTGTTTTCTGCAAGCTGGAATGCTGTGAAGAAGAGATCAAAGATCTGCAAGAATTGAATAACTGTAGGACTATTAAAAGTCTAAACATCAGAGAACCTTGTGTGTAGTTGTCCTAACCTCTGGAACAGGACCCGTGTTTTCATAAGTGCATTGACAGAGCTTCATGTGCTTAGGCTGCTGAAGAAGTGCAATTAATTTTATAATATGGGGAATCCACTGCGGGTGGGAGAATGGTTGCTTCTAGATCAGACCTTCAGTGGATGTAAATTAACATAGTTCAGTTTGATATCTGATCCTACTGATCACAGTTCAGTATTGCACATGCATAAGCAATACTCAGATTTTATTATAACTCTTAGTTATGAGAAAGTGCTTTACGAGAGCGTTGTCCTGAATATTATGAAAACTGTACTCAAAAACATGCCAACAATGACATGCTTTTATGAGAGACTGCTATTAAATGCCATAGAAATTGCATTTTTGTATTTTATCAAACAACTTCAGCAATTTGCTGTATCTGTTCATTGAAAGTAAGTTGGATTACTATGTAATAAAAATTGTTCACATTTTAATGTGTCTTTTTGTCTTCTCTTCTAACATTTAAAGTCATTCCTTCCTACTCCTGCATTCAGTTCTATCCTGTATGCATAACCTGCAGGTCATCTGTCCGCCGTTATTACGTTATCTCTTCATCCCCACACACCACATTCCCAGTGTTTCCAAATCTTGTAATTCAATCAAATTACTGAATTTTGGCTTTCTTTAAACTCAGCTGTTGGATGTATATGATCAAGTGAACAATTTAGTAATTACTCAGAAGTGATAGCATTTTAGCCTTCATCTTCATGAGGAATACTGGAGGATGTGAGACCAGAAGGCAGAAGATGCAAAAGAACTCTCTGTCTGTCACTTTGAAAAATCTCACGACTTGGCGAAGCCCAAATGACGATGCAAGAGTTTAAAATAGTTGCACGTGCTGCCTTTGCTTCACACTCTTTCCTTCGTAATGTGCTATGTTTTCTTTTTGTACATAACACACATGTACAACAAAGCACATGCAAATATTCCAGGCTATAGAGATTCATACTGCTGGGTCTGGAGCTCTTCTCTCAAATTTCCACTATTAAAACAGTGGCTGCTTTCCTTGAGCCAGTTATCACATAGCCTGATGCCATGCCCTGATCACCTGCTCAGTACGCCAGCCCTGTCACTCCCAAAGCCCTTTCTGGGGCTTCATATCTTCCCAGGTAAAGTTTCACTTCTGGACAAAGCTTTTGTTGCTCACCGTGGAAGTTTCTTTTCAAATGTTGCCCTGGGCTTTCCTCCTTTTGTATGACTGGCTCTGGATTTCAGCTGGTGACAACTTTTTCATGAAAAAAAAAAAAGTGTTCTGATGGAAAACAGAAGCAATCCTTGTACCAAGAGTATGTTTTCTTCTAAGCCCCTTATTTTTCAATCAGCTTCAGTTTGAATTTTTATGCGACTTTATCTCTTCCTTTTGTATTTATTCAATTGCATCTGAAGGCAAATAGCATGCAGTAAAATTCCTAAACACAATTTAAATATAGCTCATTTCAATCCAGTTGGTTTTACATATCCATTCATCAATAAATTAAGCTAAGAATATCTCAGATTATTTTGTCTTGTTTCTCACAATTAAAAAAAAAAAAACAATTAAATCATTAAAATCTCTTTTCAGAAAGGTGTACGCAGTTCACTTTGGAAGATGCCATTTGATCAGAATTAAGAAACAGCGATTGATGTGCCACTCAAAACTGAGTAAGAATATTTGAAATGGATGACTTTTGGCAATAACCAATATTTGGTTTTGTTTTATTTCCTTAAGTCAGCTCAATACTGAGAAGTGGAAATGGCTGCTGGTTTTACTGTCAGTGCACCAGCCTGGTGGCAGCCAGATTGGGGCTTATTTATGTAGCTTTGTCCTTTCGGTCTCTTATGACGAGCAGTGATAAAACTAAAGTCTGGATGCTTTGGCCACCGGTAGGTGTAACCTATGTGATAACACACAATACAAGGGATTTATACTAAGACATTGTTCCTGCAGGAGAAACATAAATCCCTTTTGCCAGCTCCCCTCCACCCGCTTCTAGTGCTGTGTTTTAAAACAGCAGACGTTTTTCCTTTGGATTTTTCACCCAGCCTAAATACTTCAAAGGTAGCATCAGAGCTATATTTATCAAGTTATACAACATTTTTGTTTTTCTGTGTAGCTGGTTACTTGCAATGTTTCCACAGCATCCCTTCATTCAAGACACCATTAATAGACCAGTGCCTACGAACATGCAGAAGAGACTGGGCAGACTAATTTTTGCATGAGTTTCTTTGAGAAGTCTCTTACTGTCACCTTTTACTTGTGCCACGTTACTGAGAGATCAAAACGCCAATACACCTTGGTCTGGAAAGGCCTCATCCCTGCTAACAAAAGTTATAAGGGCTGATTGTAGTTTCTCTCTTTCAGTCACCAGCAGTGAGGGATTACCCTGGGCTGTTCAGGCTTTTGCAGGGAGGCGGCGAGGAGGTGGTGAGGCCTCAATCCCCAGCGCTTTGATCGTTCCTTCTCAAAGGGAAGAGCTGCTCTGTGTTGCACAAGACGGGAGTTTCGCACAGCCCTCACCACGGCACCGAGTCTGGGATAAATCCAGAGCTGAAGCTCTGAGGGATGGTGCTCAGTCGTTCAGCTTTCTGTGCATGTCTGTGATAGCAACCCTTTGGAAATCAAAAGATTTCTTGGAATTGGGCTGACGGTGTAAGGAAGGCAGATGGGGGCTGATCCAGGGCTTTTTGCATGCCTTAGTTCATGTGCTGTACTGATGCTGAGTACTCCACCAGCCGTGACTTTGAAAGAAATGAACAATGAGGAGGATCCAGCTTAATTAAACCTTTGGAAGCTGCATGAGTGGTGAGAATCACAGAGGCAGGGAGAAACAGCTGCCACTATCACAGCAGCATCTTCTGCAGACCTGGAGGTGGGCACCAGCTTCTCAGGAGAGGCTGTTCATAGAATCACAGAATCATAGGGTTGGAAGGGACCTCTGGAGATCATCCAGTCCAACCCCCCTGCCAGAGCAGGGACACCTTAGAGCAGGTTGCACAGGAACCCATCCAGGCGGGTTTTGAATGTCTCCAGAGACGGAGACTCCACCACCTCCCTGGGCAGCCTGTTCCAGTGCTCTGCCACCCTCAAGGTAAAGAAGTTCCTCCTCATGTTTAGGTGGAACTTCTTGTGCTCAAGTTTGTGCCCATTCCCTCTTGTCCTGTCACTGGGCACCACTGAAAAGAGCCTGGCCCCATCCTCCTGACACCCACCCTTTAAGTATTTATAGGCATTGATAAGATCCCCCCTCAGCCGTCTTTTTTCCAGACTAAAGAGACCCAATTCCCTCAGCCTTTCTTCATATGAGAGGTGTTCCANCACTCTATCCCCTCATCCAGGTCCTTGATGAATATATTGAAGAGGACTGGGCCCAGTACTGACCCCTGGGGAACACCACTTTTCACTGATCTCCAACTAGACTCTGTGCCTCTGTTCCTGGGTTGCAGAAGGAGGTCTGTGAAAGCTTATACTATTTATTATTAGATGGCTCCACTTAGCATTAGTATCAGGTCCTAGCAACCCCTAGAGCAGTGTTTGACCCAAACTTGATTCCTTAAACCTGAAGTGGAGAGTTTTATTGATGGAGGTGACTGATTTTTGTGCTCTGAAGAATTTGGCCCCTTGTTACTAACCAACTGACAGCCATAAATCATGTGGGAATTCAGTCACTGCAAAATATAAGACCTATTTCATAACATTACCAAGTCTCTTAGAAATAATGGCTCTTGCAAAAATCCTACTCATTGCCAGCTATTTTAAGATAAACAAAATTGTTGAGTGTATCAAGTTCTTTTTCTTTAAAAACAGTGAAAATCAGATCTCTGAGCACTCTTAATCGGTGTTCAAATTCTGATTTTTTCAAAAATATTCCTAAACTCTAGACCTGAGTGGGTTTCTGTGGAGGTGAGTTTTATAGTTCAGTCACACATCATATAAAAGAGCGTTTTCTTTGATCAATTTTTAGCTTTCCACCTTTGAAACTCTCTCTATTCATTTATTCTGAGACAGAGAAATGAACTCCTAAGTTCTATCACTCCTTAGCATATTTCTGCTTGAAAATTCATTCACCTAATTCTCATTCTTACAGTGCCCGTGCTCCTCCATATATTTCCATTTAGCAAATTTTCAATGCCCCAAAAAATTTTTTTCGCTGTACTTTGAACTCTCCCTTAGTTCTGCTTTATCCTTTAAAAACAAAGAGAATGGGAATAGATACAGTTTGCCAGTTGAGATTGCATGGCTTTTTCCTGTAGTATAATGTCAAAAGAACTGATGAGGAACTGCATGTGAAACAGTTTGGATGCCATCATGGCCAATTATTGTGTCCACAGCATTGTGGGAAATTGCTCCTGTAAAACATCTTGGCTGGTGATAAGCACTTTAAGCTTGCATTAATAGTAGTAGGATTTGAAACTGCTCAGCATCTCTTAGGCATCCTACCCAGAAAGAGAGGATTGTATATTTTGAGTGCAGTCACAAAGCTTAAGAGGTTTCTCTACAGCAAAATCAGGATGTTTCCTTTTGTAATACATTAACGGGAAATATATCTCTGACTAGTCTGTCGTTGCATCTTCCAACTTGCTGCATAAAATGCCTTTTTCACATAGGCGTCTTAATCCATTTATTTTCTTCCCAAACAACGTGAATCACCCCTGTGTTAACAATTTGTCTTATTTCTCAATCCAACTTTTGTAGACAACCCACACTTTGAGCTAAGGCTGGGTCCTTTCCCATGTACTTAGGGTCCCTGCTGGCAGCCAGACTGTCACCAAGTCCATTGCCTCTTAAAACATGCATTTGCCTTCCAGTTTAGGTCATACACCAGGGGTGTAGGAGTCCTGGTTCAAATATATGGCCAGTGTGACACAGAACAGACATATGGATATATGATTTCAGGTTAATGCCCTGTCAGGTATTTTGAGTCTGTTCTCTTCTGTTGGAGTTTTATCATTTTTTGTAGCTGAATAGCTGCTGCTCAGAAGTGCCTCTAACGTGCTAAAATTCATGAGCCTGTGGTCTAGGGAGTCAGGATGTAACCCTGCTCATCCGGCCTCTCCAGTAGTGGCATTATCCTTTCACTGTTCAATAAGAGAGGAAGATCAAGGCTATCCCAAAACCTGACATTTAGGGAATTCTCCTTTAAGAAGGAGGACATGGCTCATGTCGCAGAAGGGACTACAAGCCCATCTACACAGCCTAAATCTTGTCTGAGGGCTCTGATCCTTATGTTGCCCCAGTTTGACACATTTCTTAAGTGGGAGATTGGGTCTTACTGGCAATGTGCCTGCTTGTAAGCTCTCCTCTGAGCTTTTGGCTGAGATCCCACACACTTCATTAATGATGGACAGTGAACTCCATAAGGAGTTTGGGGTGTTTTTTTTTTTTTTTAATCAAGGCACCTGCTGGGTCCAGCATCAAGGGGAGGCATCATCAGCCCCACCTGAAGGATTTAGATGAGGAAAGGCACAGCGGAGAGCCTGACTGCTTCTGAAGATCCCAAAACGATGAATCTGTCAATTTTTGCTCTAAATGGGAAGCTGAACTTTAAGTCATGGCTTAACCAAAGGGCAGCATATGGCAGCTCTACAGCTGTTTGAAATCCACTTGCGCTTCACACTGGCACTTTGACAAATGCTATTGTGTTACAGATACTGGATGACACAGTAAATCTAGGGCCATATTCGGCTCTCCCATACGCAGGCATAATTCCCGCTGACTTTGTACACGTCTACACCAAAAAATGTACAGAAGTGTGTAGGACTGGAACAAATATATGGTACTTACAAGTGATCCTTCTGGCAGACTGAAAAACATTTGATGCGGTTAGACCCCCGCAGCAGGAAGTGTGAACACTATAATGCGGAAATGGAGGAAAAATTAGGGGATCCATGAGGTCTAGCGGATGCCTGGTGATTTTAAAGACAAATTTCGGCACTGGAGCAATAGGTATCCTGGCTGGTCATTATAAGGGGAAAGGGGCTCCCCCCGCCGAGATCCATTTGCCATCTTTCATACTTTGTTTCTCATCTCTCTGCCAGTTTCCACAAGGACAGAAAGAACTCAGAGGGATATATTTTTTCTGGAGTGAGAGCCTACAGGAGGCCTAAAAAGAGCATTAGACAAATATATCAGAGAAGAGATCATGTTGCAGGGGAGCTGTGGCTGCCAATGATGAGATCTTCAGTTTCTTAGTCACTTTAGGTCAGAAACCAGGTGTTACGTTGTCGATCCCACGGCTGCTTGCCATCTCTTGCCTCCTCCTGTAACGAACAGTCTCAGCCGTACAGCTTTCAGACCTCCAGATGTTTAAAAATACACTTTTAGAGTACTTGAACAACAAAGTGCACTTTTCAAAGTACTGCATTCTATGTTCAGTGACTGAGCCAGTGCTGACTCCTGTACACTGATTTTTAGATGGAATTTTAAAAGCTTCAACAAGTCTAGACACATATTTTCTTTGCTTAAAAACCTGCTTAACCCTTTCAGCACTGTGGGTTTAGATCCCCTGAGGTTCATATAACTACAAAGGGCTTAAAATTAGAACAGTGGAAAAAAAGTAATAGGAAATCAATAGCCCTCTTTTTCTCAACAAGAGTAAAGGCAGAAAGGAAGACTGCTGTAAACATATCTTATTAATTCAATTTGTGCATTTTCTACCTCTAAGAGCCAGAATGAGCTGGCTTATGCTGAACAGTCAGGCAGCAGGGACAAGTTTGCAAAATGTCCAATAACTGAATAAAATACCATCCCACTGGAGCATGTGGGGGACTTTATTTTAAAGCAGTCACAAACTCGAATTTATTAAACCCAATGACATTACAAACAGTTGGAAAAACAGAGCAAGAGAAAAAAAACCCCACATTGTTTAAGGTTCAATAAATAAAATTTATCCTCATGTTAAAGACACATACTTTATCCTAAAAGAGGCAGAGCTGGTGCTGGCATCAAAGACAAGGATGTCAGCAGGAAGTGCCGAGGAAACAGCTGAGGCCTTACACTTCAAAAACTTAGCTCCGGGTGAGAGATGTTCCCACCAACAGTCAAGATTCACAGATGACATTTTCAGATGTCTTCTGTATTTTCCATCCAGGCAATTGCATGCTCTATCCTATGCCATATGTCTTTTGCAAGGGCTTCAGTTGCTTAGGTGTCTACAACTGCTTTCAGTTCTCCACTGCAAGGTGGAAAAGGAGTGTATGAAAGCCTCCCTGGCTTGTCTTGTTATTTTAGAATTAGTTCCACAAGATTTGGACAGATTCCTATCTCTCTTCCATTAGCAGAGATGACAATTTTTAGCTGCTTAATGCGGTGTTAACCATTTTCTCCGACAAGGACGTGGCCAACCCATCAGATCCTTGACAAATGATTGATTTAACCTGGAAATATCTATTTACAATGCAAAAAAATATTAAGGATGAGTAAACTAATTAATGAGTAGTGTATTCCCCATGGCAACACAAATAAAATTACTGCTAGGTCAACAGAGATTTCAGCGTTTCTCCATATGCTTCTTTTAGTGGTGTTGAAATAGTACAGGTAAAAAACTTTGGGTCACATTATTGTTTCATATTTAAGTGGGTCATTAAAGGAATATGTCACCTATTGAACTAATGTTTTTTTTAAAATTCCTTCGTGCTGCTGTGAAAAGGAATAATAAACTTCTTATCTTGCTAATACATCTAGAGTTCTTATCAAACTCTTGCTTTTAGAAAAACTCTGTGTCCCTTGAAAGGAGGCTGAATTTCCCCTAAAATCAGAGGTACCATCTTAAAAGCTTGTAATCTGAAAGAGGGAAAGAGAGATTCTGTGTCTTTAATGCCCTTCATCCATTTATTTGCTAAGGTGGGGCAGGAAACCTCAGTCTGAAGGGGTGTGGGAGGGAAAAGCAGCCTTAGGCACAGCTGATGTAGGTCTCCATGCCCCAGATGCAGAAAGAGTTGTAAGCAAGGCAATGCTCAAACCTTGATTTTAGATGTCTGACTTCTGTAGTGGAATGCAGAGACCCAAATGTGGTGCGTGAATTCCCCATCTAATGCCTGGGGAGAAGAACTAAGTGAATCATAATCTACCCAACTAAATTCAGCTATTATGCACAGGCTCTGAAGTCAGTGGGCTTAAATTGAAAATTAGACGGAGAACACTTGGCCTGTGGTTTACTTGAAATAAAAGAAAAAAGGAGTAGAAGTGTGTATTTCTTTAAATTTTCTGCTGACAGACCACAGATAATTAGCCTACAGCTGCAGTCTGGGGAGAACTGCTCTTTTTTTCTGCCTTGAAGCAGCAGGTGAAAGCCTAGAGAGAGAAGCTGGGTGCCATTGACTTAATTTAGTTGCTTGAATTGAAGGCAGCGTATAACACCACAGAGAAACAGGGAAGTGGCAAATCTTCAAGACCAGGATTTCTAAAGAGTGACGGTTAATAAACAGAGATGAGAATGTGACTAGGGAGAAGAAAGGATTAAAATTATGTACTTATGACACTCCCGTAGTATCCCAGATGCCTTGGAGATGGATCAGCTAGACACAAGCCCTGTCTCAGAAGTATTGCAGTCTGATGAGAAACGTGATGTAGCACTGGAGAATTGTAAACAATAGAAGATGGAGGAGACTTACCAAAACCATCACGCAGTTGTATACTGCTATACACATATCTTATGTGTGGTCCCATGCATTGCTCTCTGTCCTACCAGTCACTCCTTGTGACATTCAGATGTGCGCTTCAGTTGTGAGCCAAAACACATGGTCATGCATTGTTTGCAACACTTCTTGTGTTGTGAGCACCTCTGTTTTAGAAATCTATTAACATGAAGATTATGTGGTGTTTGTTAAGGGGGAGATTATTTGTCTGTCGTAATAGGCAACAGTTTAGGAACAGGAAAAGGCAACAATAATAATAATAAATTAGCATAATTATCTGCCCACATAATTTCTTATGATACTTGTTCTATTGGGCATTTGTTTGAAGAGGCTTTTTATCTGTATGAGATGATAAATTTTATAGCGATCAAATTGCTCCATCTTTTTTCAGGAAGTCTTCAAAGTAGCCTAATGACCGTATGCTGACATTTTAATAGCACCAATAGGAGGACTTGTGGAGTAAGTTTAAATAAGCATGGCAAAGTAAGTTACAAGATTAAAATGTATTAAAATGACTGGGTAGAAGTTTTCTTTCCAACACTTATTTTGAGGATGAGAGAGAGCAGTGTCAAAAGACTACTATGCTGCTTTGTAAATCAGGAGATAAGGTTTCTATTAACTCTATTGGCTGCTGGCAGTCACTAGCCTCTCCTTCTTCCCCTGTGCCATGAACACACAAGGTCTGGTGAGGTGAAAGGAAACTTCGGTTTGACATCTCAGTAGGTACAGTCAAACATGATGTAAAGCCAGGTACAACTCCACAAAAGCAACATAGATCTGGCCATGCTTATTAGATCAGGTATTGTGTGGCATTAATACTTGAAGCCATTGTCCAGAAACAATAAAGCTGCATTCAAATAACCTTTACCCATGGTTAGTATTCTAAGTATTTCTAGTTATAAGAAGGCTCACTAGGTAGGGCACGGATGCAGGTGAAAAAAAATAGCCACAGTATCTTGTGGCCTGAGCAGTCTCCCTGGGCTCTCACACCTCTGCACCTGAGCAAATAACCCCTCCCAGAGCAGCAGGTGCCCAGGAGTAGATGGAGAGACAGTACCACGCAGGAACTAGGTCAGATCAGGAAAGAANCGCCTTTTTTTTTCTTTTTCTCCCTGTTCTTTTTCCCTCAATATGTCAGGATATGGAGAATTTGTTTCTGAGATGCAGTAATGAAGCATGCACGTCCTCCAGTGCAGTATATGCTTGAGGTACTATAGAATGTTGTGGGTTTTCTTCAAAGCCTGCTCTAGCCTCCATTGTGTTTGATATACCTTCACATCAGCAAATTTATATGCTTTTGATTAAACTTTTCGTTGTAGAATGGCACCTTGTATTAACACCTAAGAGCGGAGCCAAGTAGAATAGCAAACAGAAGGAGGAAGAACGCTGGAGGAAAAAACCTGCAGATCTTGGATAGCTGCTTAGAGATTTTGTGCGAAAACTTGTGAAGATTTCTTCTGTCACTGAGCAAAAAAAGATTGGTTTAGAGGTTTATAAGAAGTGTTAACAACTGCATACTAGGAATTATTTCCCCCTTGTTAAGCAAGATAAATCATTTTTGTACCAAGGCTTTTCAAAGACTGTACTAAGAGCCAAGTGCCAGCTTTTTGTTTATTTATTTACTTTCATAAATTAGTGATAGGTTGGATGCAAAAATCATTTGAAGGATTGCATATTTATCCAGTGAGAATAAATCTCAAGGCCTGTGCTATATTTCTGGCAGTGCACTGAAACTCAGCCATGCCCACACACCTGCATGAAGTGGGTGTTTTTATTCCTTGGATCATGTGGATTATCTCCACTGTAAACTATGCATTAATAAAAGGCAGAGCAGGCGCTTACCATATTCCCTTTTGGAATTAAGAAATGAAAGGGAACTTGCATACTTGGCTGCCTTTGAGGAAACTTTTAGACAAGAAAGTTCAGAAGGAAAATGCCAGGAGTATAATGCCTAATAAAATAACGAAAAACATTGTGCCATTTTAAGTGCAAATATATTTTGGGAATACCAATGAAAAATGCTACAGAGTAGCTAAGAAAGATGTCCATGTTCTAAATTTCCTTTAGCTTACCATTTGAAAAAAACCCCAACAATATCACCAAAACTAAAAATCATCTTCTGCAGTGAAATCATATATAAAATATAACTTTCTATTAATCTTAGATCTGAATATTTGTATTTATAGGTAATAAGAAATGTTATGACAATCACTTTGATTTTTTCACCAATGCTGGCCTCAGGGAAGGAAACAGAATCCAGAGAAACAGTCACGCCTGACAACTATTTCATTATTAGTTATCATAGTGCAATGCTGCGGCAAGGGACAGTTTCATCAAGAGATTAGGAGTTTGAAGAGCTGGGAGTGCAGAGGGGAGGTATTCCCAGAGAAGGATGGGCAGGGAGACTGGGATGCAGGGTGGGATGGATTCGGTAAGTAAGGACAACGCTGTACAGATCCAGCAGGACAAATGCAGAGGGAAATGTTGGTAGGCAGGGAGCAATTTCCCTGTGGAAATCCACCTCATGTCCTCTTAGTTCCTTATTCCCAGTACAGGCAGCTTGAAATCAGCATGGCTGTTGACAGGGTGTGGTGGAAAGGTATTAAAATCTGGTCTCAGCTAATCCAAAATATCCCGAAGCTTTTGACTTCTAAGATCCGGGGTGCTGGGAAGGTGGAAAGTAGTCCTTTTGCATTGGATATAATTGATTCCTTACTCATTTTGTAGTAGCATATACACTTGGTATAGAACAGATCAATATTTTTTTTTTTGTTATTCTATTACATCTTTGTTTTTACTTTTTCCAAAAATATAATTTTTTTTTGGTACCAAAAATGTCACAGTAGTATATATAAGTGCCACCTTGTTTCAAGGAAACAAACGCACATTACCACAAGACTAATCATGTGATTCAAAAGCCCTTCAGTGCTCTGTGTCTGTAGGTTGACATTACTTTACTCTTACAGGAGGATTGTGGGTGCTGTTCTTTGTTAATTCATTTTTTGCAATATCTCTTCTTTTTCTTAAGGCAATATGCAACTATTGTGGGTAGGCACGGAACCACTATCTTCCCTTTGTCTCTTCATTTTTCAGGTGTGCTCACACTGTAGAATACCGTGTAATATAGAATTGTCAGGGTTAGAAGGGACTTTAAAGATCATCGAGTTTCAACCCCCCTGACATGGGCAGGGACTTCTCCCATTACATCAGGTTGCTCAGAGCCCCATCCAGCTTGGCCTTAAAAACTTCCAGGAATGGGGCTTCCACCACCTCTCCAGGCAACCTGTTCCAGTGTCTCACCACCCTCATGGGGAAGAACTTCTTCCTAATGTCCATTCTGAAACGACCCATCTCTAGTTTTAATCCGTTTCCCCTAGTCCTATCATTACCCAACATCCTAAAAAGTCCCTCACCAGCTTTCTTGTAGGCCCCCTTAAGATACTGGTAGGCCACAATAAGGTCTCCTCGGAGCCTTCTTTTCTCCAGAGTGAATAAATGAAAGAATGGATTGAAAAACAAGTAACTTCATGTATGTCTCACACTTTAAACTTTTATCTTTCATGCACAGACAAAAATTAGGTGATGGTTTAGCATTTTTTTCCTCTTTAGGTTTGTATTTGAACACTTATTTTGAAAAATCAAGTCCAAACTAATCAAGTCCACACCTTTGTGCATATACCCGTTCCCTGAGGCAGAATTATTAGGCAGATTGTTATATTGCCGTTTTATTAAAAATAACAAAAAAAAAACCCACATTTTTTTTTCAGTTTCTGAATGAGTCAGAAAAAATACCATCGCTTCTCGCGTGTTTGGTTCTTCAGTCTCATCTGATTTAGCTCAATCGGTGTTTGTGCCAATTTACACACGGGCCAACTTTGCAAAGCAAAGTGCTAATTGAAAGGAGCCACCATTGCCCAGGGCTATCAGTTTTGTGGCTAGGACAGCTGATTTCACTGACAACATTATCAGTAGCTGTTTCCAACCCAGATGATGAAAATGAGAGAATTTGAACTGGGTCATCATTTTGATACAATTAAAATGAAAATGTTTGTTGAATTGCCAGGGTTTAGTAATCTGCCAGTGGCCACTGCAACCTTTAGCATGGAGCTTATCTGTGTCAGATTCAATTCAGATAATCACAGGTCATCTTAAACACTACAATTATAATCTTTATCTCTTTTTGTAATAGAGCTCATATAGGCACATGGGTTCCTTGACGCTAGGCTCTTGTGCAAGAACTTCGAAAGGCAGAAGAGGTTTTTGGATTACTTCATAATTGTGAAGGCTTTGTTCAGCTTTTAAAAGAACAGTTTACAAAAGCTCCTCAAAGTGAAAGCCCGGAGGTATCCTAACCCCACACAGCGAAGGTGCCAGTCAGTCACCGGGGTGGGTCACAGAGGTTACTGGAGATAAAGGAATTTTGCAAACCCTGCATAGACGCTGCATGACTCAACGCACCAAGAGGGGAATGCGCTCACTCTGCTGAGCAATTTAATGTCCTGGAATAATGAAATGATAAGTCTGTTTCACACAGTGGGCCTGTCAAAAAACAATAATAATGACAATGGGATTCCCTGAAGGGAACTCTGGAAAGTTTTACTTGGAAGATTTAAAATCTTTATTTTTTCTGATGCAAAGTCATAATTAAATCCAATAAGCCCCTGTGGCATATGGTGAAATCAAGTTAAACACTAATATTCAGAAATATCGATTCAGTCATTTTTACCCATTACACATGGCTGAAATAGTTAACTACTGTTATTGCTGTGGAGCATTATGGTTTGCTGGAGAGGAAAACACAGCTTGGTCCAGGAAGTGTGTACATAGTTTTACCTCAACTGATGTTTCATTTATTTATTGGTTTAGCCTCAAATTAGATGGAAATTAGAACCCTCAAATTAGACCTTATCATTCATTTGCAGGTGCACTGAGCCTCTCCTAAAAATGATGTGTACACATGTATGTGCTTTCATGTCCGTGTTCCTGTAACCTTCATACGCTTGTATTTAATTAAAACTTATTAAATAAATACTTGGGGAAAAAGGAGGACAATATATCACAACTTCTCCTTTTCAGGACAATAGCCATTTATAAAAAAGCATGCAGAATATTAAAAAAGAAGCAAAAATGAGTAGCCTATTGTAATTTTTTCATGTTATGCATTCACAGTCTGCAGAAGGTCTGTACAGTTAGTCTATGATAGGTTGCAACATTTTTTTTCTAGTTAGAGCTCATTTCCCCAAGCTTTGCTCAGGTACAACAGGATGAAGGATGACTCTGGCTCTACCTAATGAACACTACTACAATTAAGCCTTCAAAATGTTGCTTTAAATTTAAGCAATAAGATGGAGCCTCTGTAAGTGTGAATCAAGGCATTTTATTATCACTGCTGATAGCATAGAAGCTTTAGATAATTAATTAGCTCAAGTTTTTCTTGCATCACACACCAAATTTTGCCTTGGTTAACCACAAATTTAGGGCAAGCTTGTCACTAGCAGAGCAAATACATGAATAACAGCCATTTCATATTCAGCAGTAACTGGGCTTTATTATATTCAGTAATATCCAACACACAATGACTTGGAATGAAGCCATTTCTAGAGTACAGCTTTGAAACTAGTTTCAGAAACCATGCATAATAGGGGAATGAAATATGGTTGCTATACAGGAGTAATGTTTGGACAGTTATATTGTAATTGTATGCCGTATTTCCTGGAGTGAAATCCATATTTGAGTACCTGCAAATGTGAACCTAAGTTCCAAAATCTGCTGAATTTCGACCAAGAGGTCCCGTCTGCTTTCTATTCCACTTGGCTCTAGTCTTATGTCAGAATATCTGATGTCACTGTAAAACAAAAGCAAGGTCATTCAAAAGCACATATATTACCTTGTTAAGTTAAATTGCATTTCCCACTGAAAGATGAAGTTTTAAAGAAAACCCTCAACATTCCCAAGTTTCATAAAGGATTTTACAAACCATGTTACCTCTACCCTGACTTTTAAGGATAAAGTGTCTTTATCACTTGATTTAGCAAATGACTTGGTTGATTACCGGATTATTTCTGTCTTTATAAACCTCCCAACCTTTTACTTTGAAGTACGCATTTCTAAGGACAGTGCTAGCCTGTGGAAGGTCTTGTAACAGCTCAGAGGCCCAGATAAATATGGTAATTCATTTCACCTTTACTTCAAATCCGCTTGTTTGTTACAAGCACCAATCACGTGTAAAACCTTGAAGACGAATGTACAACCTGCATGTGGATGCGTAGATTGTGTGGTCAGGCGCGTAAAGACATGAAGTACTCATGTCATGTAAGCAGATAAATCCCTGCAGAAGCTGGCAGCACGGACAAGGTGTGAAATAGCAGCCTTGTAGCTTGAATACTAGATCAATGAAGCCTTTTAAACTTAGTTTTGGATATCTGCTACTAGATTTTTACTGCCTGCATTAAATATTTGTCATTTTGATAGTTATTAATCTATTTGGTTGGCTCATAAAACTCAACATTTTTAGTTTTTTTCAGCTATAGCCCTTGGTTTTTTGTGCTCTATATCACAGAGATACCATGTCAAACTATATTTTTCTAATCCTATTAAGCTGTATCTGTTACGATATTAATTGCTGGAAAATAGTATTTAATAGTTATCCTATTATACAGTCTTTTCCTTTATCACTGGTTTGTTTTGTATCTCTAGAGCTCAGATTTTCCTCTGGCTTTAATTCAGTATGTTTGAAAATTCAGAGCCTCGACAAAGGCATGAATGGAAGAACGATATCCTCACTCCTCCTTCTTGGCTAACACAAAGCAAGTGTAGTATATCTCTCCTTTGTTTCTAGGTAAGGATTTAGAATGGCTTTTAAAATATCTCAGATTACTCTTCTCACATTGTTTATCCAATATGACCAATCATAGCAGGCTTTCTGCCAATCCTCTTGTTTAACTTATCAGCTTGCTTAGTTCTGTGGAATCTTTCTCATGCATTTTTTTCCCTTCACACAACACTCACCACAGGTGAAATTCATTCCTGGGTCTAGAGCCAGATCAAGGCTCATGTGATAAGTTATTGCTTAAATTTACAGCAATATTATGAAGGCTTAAATTCATTTTAAGGACCTGGCATGGTCCTCTGAACAGGTGTGAGTTTTAACTATTAAGATAAAGTTCTCTGCAGCTGGAAAACTTGCAGCTTTAGCTGTACTTTCAAACAATTTAAACTTTCAGTCTCCTTTACTATAAATGCAACTTTCAGTGTGTGAAGCCCATGGTAATGTGATGCTTAAGCTTCACTTGTATGAAAGACAGACAATGGCTGCTACAGAGTTTCAGAATGGTGTGGGGGACCAAATTATCCAGTAGTTTCAGTATAAGCGACACAATGAACATTGAGAAATTTCAGAAAAATCAGCCGACACCTGCATGCTTGTTATCATCTACAGCTGAATTAACTGTGAGAAGCCAAGAAAGTGATTATAATAATATGAAAAAGAATGAGCTACTTTCACTGCTTACTTTCTTGTTTTTCTAGATTAATAACTCCATGCTAGATCTAGTTTAAATTACATCAAGAAAATACCTTCCTTTAAAAAAAAAAATTGTTTTTTTACTTTAGAGAGGAAGGGAAAAGAGTAGAAAAAAAAAAAACTTGCATAAGTCTAACATTTTTTTTCTTTCAGCCGAGAATCTACTCCTCTGATGGAAAACCAAATATTCTCATCCCACATGTCGACTTTTTCTGTTCTATATCTCAGTCAAAAATTCAGTAAGATTGATTTATGGATGATATGGTATTTTTGTTTTAATCCTATATAGAGGGCCATGGTTTCTGGTGCACTTAGTTACAGCTCTTTGCATAATGATAAAGTCAGGCTCTGTGCTGGAGACAAAGTCTTCTATTAGATATTAAGCTGGAGGTAGAACTTTTCTTGTAGGCCACCCTTCTTTCCCTGCAACGCAAGGCTTATCACATCCATAAAGATTTTTTTTTTTTTAATCCTTGTAAGTTCATTAAGAGGTTTAATAGAAAAAAAAGTCTTGGTGCATCTTTCATATCTCATGTTTTGAGCAAACTGTTCAATTACACTCTGCAATTTGTAGCTGCTGCAATGATACCACAGCAGTTGTGCTGTCGTCCTGGAGGCATTGAGAGTTAGTGATGTTGGGTGCAAATACAGATAGAGTGTGTCTTCTCATCAGGCTCCATGTGAAAAGGATTCCCACTAGAAGACATACTACCTGGCTATGGCTTTGTGGAACAGGCCCTCCTCCATCATGTGCATTCTTCTTATCCTTCCTGAGTACTTCACCTTTCGCTTTTAGTGACACAGATCTGCCATGAAGGTGTGCTGTTTGTCCTGGTGTCTTGATGGGCGTATGTCTGTGTGTGACACAGTGGAGTGTTTACCTGGTCAGATTTGTCCTTCACTGAGGTTGTACAGTTCTATCCATCTATGGGAGGCCAATACCCAAGGGCTAAATTTGGTACTGAGGGTACCTGCTGACAAAGGTATTCTCTATGAAATGCTTCCTACAAGCAATATGCCTGCATAAAACCCCAGCTATTAACTGAACAAAGCTTTGTAATAACAAAAACCCAATATAATAAAGAAAATAAAATTCAGTAATAAGCAGGAACTATTACTGACTGAGACAAAACAACAAAGATGAGATTGAATTAAAGGGAAAAATTCACCGGGTTTTTTCTTCCATATTTTTTCTTCCTTGAAATGTGTTTCTCTCAGTGTTCTCTCTGTTAATTTTGGCACCAGTGGAAAAATATTCTAGCCTGGATTACATTGTTTTGACACTTCTTCTCCTATTTATTTTCAAGTGTTGCATTAAAACTTCTGATTCACCACCTATGATACCCAATACTTGATATATTAGAAACTGTTACTGCATTCACTGTTTTTGCCATGCTTCCTTCCTCTCTTAATAACTGTCTTCACAATTACTCAATCATTATCTTTTATATTATCCTGTTTCTCTTGTGCCTTATCTCTGTTTCACTCATCTTTTCCATCCCTGCAGCTGGCCTCCCTCTCCTGTCACCTCTTTGGAGTCTAAAACTAGGCATGTGTCATCAAAGAAATATCTCATATGCATTGATTTTTTTTCTAAGTGCATCTGCTTGTCTCTTTAGTTCTGCTACTTGATCTTTCAGTACCATGAACGATATAATTTGTAAATGTTCAGTTTTGCTTCACCATTTCATCCCTGCACAGGCAAAAAAAAAAAAAGTTTTATTGCGTACTTGAAAATCTGTCACCACTTGAAAAATCCCCAGTATATTACACAAATGCTAATGATGATTTACTGTGCCCACATTAAAAGCTAACTTTAAGAAGAGGTTGTACACCATGTCTATGAAAACTGGCAATTTCTTATTCTAAGACTATCTCTGCTGAAGTTAGAGCAATTTGCTCTGTTGAGGAAGAGAAATTAGCTCGGACTGCTGCCACTGGAGTGGGTAATGATGTCTGAGCTAACTAGGTT
Source organism: Rhinoptilus africanus (assembly GCA_013400135.1). Classification (NCBI taxonomy): domain Eukaryota; kingdom Metazoa; phylum Chordata; class Aves; order Charadriiformes; family Glareolidae; genus Rhinoptilus; species Rhinoptilus africanus. The sequence continues at coordinate 97,298 of VXBO01013045.1, read as the reverse complement.
AAGTTAGTCCAGATAGCTCTGTGCTTCAGGGAACTCACTTCTGAGCAGCCATATCCTAGGAATAGTGAGATAATTAGGAAGCAGTCTCAGATAACTGATGGCAGAACTTCACTTTTTTAAGGTATAGCTGTATATGATAGAAAATTGAGATTTTTGAATTAGTGGCTTCAAATGCCTCAGCTCCATCCTTTAAAAATAAAGCCTTTTAAGTTCAGGATGGTTACATGAAGTAAGGGCAATCAAAACCATACGTCGCTGTTAAACACAGTGGTAGTATGAGTATTCTAAAGGGTGTGTTTGGAATTACATTACCTCCTGATTAACAGTGGCTTTTCTGTCTTCCTTCGTTGTGAGGATGACAAAAACATTTCTGTTTTCTTGGGTGTTTTGCAAATCCTTTTGGGTAGCCAAACCTCAATAGTAACTTTTTTTCAACTTCTGGTCATGAGATCCCCTTCTGGTTATTGTGTTTGGGAGAGTGGGAAAATTTTGTTTTTCCTTTCTTCGCATGTCAGAAAGCCTAATGGGATGTCCAAGGAATCCCTAGAGATATAAATCTGAATCTTCAGCACTTCTTCATTTTGTGTCTTCCATACTCCTACTGAATATCTGAAATAATGATCAGAGAACACTTAAAGTAAATGAAGCTTGTTTTATCAGTCTGTACCATAATCACAGAATCATAGAAACACAGAATCACAAAATGGTTTGGATTGGAAGAGACCTTTAAGATCATCTAATTCCAACTCCTGTGTCATGG
>VXBO01013045.1:74782-96174 GCA_013400135.1 Rhinoptilus africanus | reverse complement strand
TGTGGGGTTTGCACAGGCCCACCTCTCAAGCCTGCTAAGGTCCCTCTGGATGACTTCCCTTCCCTCCAGCATGTCTACCACGCTACACAGATTGGTGTTGTTGGCAAATTTGTTGAGAGTGCACTCAATGCCACTGTTCATGTTGCCAACAAAGATGTTGAGCAGCACCAGTCCCAGTACCGATGCTTGAGGAATGCCACAAGTCACTGGTCGCCACTTGGACATTGAGCCATTGACCGCAACTCTTTGAATGCGACCATTCAAGGAATTGCTTATCCACTAAGTGGTCCATCCATCAAATCCATGTTTCTCCAATGACAGACCAGGATGTCGTGTGGGACTGTGTCAAATGCTTTGCACAAGTCCAGGTAGATTATGACAGCTGTTCTTCCCTTATCCACCAAAGGTGTAACCACATTATAATATTAATCAACGATCCTTTAAGCTCTTTTCCACAGCTGTTAAACAACGGGCTTCTGGTGAATGAGATAGGATTTTCATAAATGGCATATGGAGCTGACTGTGAACCAGATTTACTTTTCATTTTCTTAAAAAATAATTAACCTGACTCTGCCAATGTTAGGTGAAGTTGGTCACGTGCATGAGATCCTTCTGGTACAAACAATAGGATACTCTCCTGACTATTTTTTATTTCTCCTTTTTCCTCACAGCAGGATGTTTTCTCCTTAAACATCACAGTTATGGTTGTATTTTTATCTTCATTAAAAATAAACAAAAAGAAAAAAAAAATGTGAGGAAGACCTGCTCAGACTCTTTTGAAAGCCCATATTTGAGGGTTTTCATCTGTATCCTGCCATTAAAGGAGCACCAGACATGAAAAGATGGGGAGTGCAATCATTGATCCTGCAGAGCCTGAGGAGGCAAAGGTAAATTCCGGGCCCTCTGCATTGCGGTGGAGAGGTTTCTTTTTGGTGAAGGAAATATCCAAACCCGTCTTTCTCACAGTAGCTGTTGATCTTCGCTCCAAGGTGTTGTAGAGATGGAGAAGATGAGAAAGGTCAGCAGCACTGGCTCCTGCTGACATACTCCCCCAGGCCACCGCCGGTGAGGTTCACCTGAACAGTCAGGTGCTTCAGTTGCATGAGGCGCAAACTACGAGAGCCACGTGTGATAGGGAGACATGGAGAACTCTTGATATTTTGAAGCGAGGCATGTGATAAAATGTAGCAGGAGTCATACTAATTGAGCCAGTGTTAATTGAAGCACATTCTTTTCAGTGCAAACTCCAGCAGGACGTAACTAAAACCTATCAAGATTTGTCCAGCTGAAACCAGCGGAGAGGGGCTGCACTAAGCAAAGGAGTAGAGGGGCTGATATACACATACTGTGAAGAGGAATGCTTCCTTATTCCTGTTTCAGAGTGCTGTATCTAAAGGGAAACCCTATAAATGCAGAACAAAGAAACCTGGAAGAACAAAAATCCAGTCTCTGCAAGTGGGAGCAGTGACCGTCTCTTCTGCCACACACTGTCACAAAAAATAGCAGCCTTTTGAAGAGGGGCAGAGTTCTTATGAATATAAAGGGGCAATCAAGAGCAAACAAAGGCATAACAATTTATAGCTCCCTCCACATCTTTTTATTATTCTTTTCCCCTCCTTTTGCTTTTAGTGGGAGGTACTATACAGTCTATCAGATTTTAATGTGAAACATTTGTGCACATATTAAATCTTCTGATTGCTACTTGCCCAGCACTATTGGATAATGATTTGGATGATGGCTATCTGCATATTCTGTACTCTAAAATTATAATAAAAACCTCTGAATATTACATTTTGCTGTCATTCTCTCCTCTCTCTGAGTAAATATATATTGAAATGAGGCAGAGTTCAAAAACATTACATTGGACTGTGATGGAATCAAGATGTAAGGACATCTGTCAGGAACAACCTCATAGCTAATATTTTCACAGTAAAGTTTCTCTTTATTTATATATAGAATGAGAAAATTATTCTCATATATGATTTCCCCTTGTCTCAACTACAGGCTTTTCCTGAGGAAAGGCAGTTGGCTCAGATTTTAACCCTTTGTCCCCTTTCCCTGTTTTCTTTGGCTACTTGTACAGCAAAAATTATTATTTTTTAAATTAGGGCCAATTATGTTACTGGCTGCAGATGTCTGACAGACCATCAAAATTTAATTGCCACAAAAATTGCTTGCAAAAAATCAAAGTTGCCTACATAGCCTGCAAGATAAAGACTTGCTCTGATTCTGAAAGCTATTTGATAACAACAGGTTACAAAATAGGGAAAATGCAAGGAAACTGGAGATAATAATTATTTATTATTAGTGCACTAGCGTTCTTATACATCCTCCCTCACAGATTAAAACAAGACTGTCAGCTCTAAAGATCTTACAGTTTAATAAGAATCTGATTTATTTTTGATTTGTTCTTCTCAGAACCAATGCTTACATACAAAACTAGGCTATATATAAACCTATGAAAATAAAAAGCATGTAAAAAAAGATTAGAATCTTTCTGTGCAAAAGAGTTATGCAGTATGAAGTATATTTATTATGCCAGTTTATTGGCAAGTGGTTTATGTATTTGACAATGTCTTTGAATGAATAGAATTATTAGATAACTTAATGTAAATGTTTCCAACTCCTTCTATCAACATTATCAGAATTAGAACGGTATCATGGGGACTAGGTAAAAAAAAATAAAATGAACGATAAACATGAAGTTATTTAGTCATAAGAATATTTTCCAGCTTTTCAGCTGATAAAATAATTGAGCCTGGAAAGTAGATAAAACAATCAAATAATATAAATATTCCCTCCCTGCCTCACATATGTGAAGAATTAAAAGTTCATGATTAAAAATATATTCAAAAATACCTACAGAAGTCTCTTGTTTTAACACAAAACTGGCAAGAGTTGACTGGTCATTTTGCAGATAAATTGCTTTTGTTGTTCTTTCACTCTTGCAAAACAAAGATTAGTGGTTGATTGCGGTGGAATTCTGACACCTGTGAAGCCCATTTTGTTTATTAGCTAAAATAGGTCATAGCTTTAGCCTTAAACTTTTCTGGTGGGGATTATGTCCTTTTTAGCTATAACCTGCCTTGACTCAGTCAGTCTTTGATGTGTTGGATGGACTTTAATAGAAAGAACAAGGTATGCCACTGAAAACAAGAGGAAATGATGTTACTGCAGTACATGAGCCTGTTCAGAACCGGATCCAACATCCTCTGAGCTTAGTGGCAAAGTTCTTCCCGATGCCAGTGGAGCAGGAAACATAAGGGGAACAGACATAACAATTAGTTTTGCTTGCTTTTCACACAGAATACTACTCATAACAGGGAAGGGGACCTCTGTGAAAATGGAGAAACTTGTATAGGCAAAAAGCTATCCATAAAATAAACTATATCCACTGAAAATAGTTTAACCCTCTTGGGACATTTTGTGGCTAATTTTATTTCAGGTAAAGAAAATAAAACTTAGGAGTTACTGGCTGCAGACTGATTTGGAGTCAGTAGTAGAAGTACTAGATCTTCGGACTCTGCCCTGCATTTTGAAGAACAGAAGTGGGATTTCTTTCTTAGTTTAAGTGTTCCAGTTGCCTGTGAATCCCCAGTACAAGAGTTTGTGCTTGGCTTCCTGCATGGGTGCATGTGTGCGTGTGCCTGTATGTGTATCCAGGGGTAGGAGAAAGCAAAATGGATGAGTAATTCCCATCAGATTGACAGGAAAACCTGAAGTATGGGGAGATAATTGAACTAAATGGCAGAAAGCTGAGCTTGGAAGATTGAAATCCTGATCTTATATGCCATATAGGGAAATGAAGGTTGTTCAGGACTGTCTCAGGTCACCTCAGCTGAGGAAACAAGAAAGCTAAATGCTTTCTTGAACTGAAAGTCCATACAAGAAAGGATCTAGGCAAGTGTTTGAGTCATCCTAGTTGTATCTATATTTTAGTTAGAGGTGTCCTTCCCTTTGAAAGAACCCAGGCATATCAGCAGGGAAGGTGCTCACAAACACACCAATAGGTCCCCCAGTTTGGGTGGTCAGGGGACTCCCTCTGTAGGGTGAACCATGGAGAAGGACAGTCCTTTAGCCAGGGTTGGTAGGCACCTGGGATTAGGGATCACACTTCCGATCATACCTGCCCCAAAGGCCAGAACAGCTGTTACTGACTGCTTGGCATGTCATCACTCCCCTCAGTGACGTCCTTCACAAATGAGGTGCAGGACTCGCTCACTGTCCTTTCTACTGCAAAATGGAAGGTGATACTCAAAATTAAAGCACTATTTACACCCCACCCCATCCAAACATAAAAGAAAGTTTATGCTTTTCCAAAAATGTCATAATTTTAGTTTAATACAATTTTTTACCTGGCTAAAAGGGCTCCAGACCCTATAGAAATGTATACTCAAAGTGAAGGAAAGACGTTGTTAAGGGAGTTTCTATTTTAACTCTGAAACTGACCTCACTGAAAGATGTACTGCTGTATTTACAAGTAATGGACATGGAAATTTTTTTCTTTCTGTAAACAGATCTCCCAGAAGATTTTCCTATATTACTGGCTAATAGTCATATTTGTATAATTCAGCAGGGAGACCAAGGCTCTGAATATCTTACCTTCCTGTTCCCCACCTCCCCCAGATATACATATTCAATTCCATGCCCCTGAGTTTGCAGCTGGATTTCACAAGCAGTTTAAATATGATGTTGGCATTAGATTTTCAGCTGTAAAATCAAATTCTTTTGCTGACTTGTTTCAATTAGTTTACAAAGATAATCTTGTGTTTCCAATGAAACTTCTGTGGCAGATATCTATAGGAATGTTAGACCTGATTGAGTGGTAGTAATTTTTTTTTTTTTTTAAATAAAGTGCTAATTTTTTTTTAGCTTTTAATTGTAAAATAAAAGTTTCTATTTTTTTTTGTTTGTTTACAGAACCCATAAATATGAACATTAGCTGGTTAAAAGCCAAAATACTTCTAGAAGTGCATGATGAATTTTCATATATTTACTGAAATAGTGAGTAATTTTAGAGAAAAGAAGTATTTTGTCACGTAACAGCCCTAAAATATATATAAAAAAAAAGAAATTGAAAAATAACATTCTTGGTTTGCAGTGATTATCTATAGTCATTCAAAGAGCGTATATCAACTTATACCTTTTTATTCCCAGACCTTCTAAGAACAGGATCACTGTTGCCTGACTTTGTGATTTGTATGAGCATCTCTTTGAACTTTCTGTGCCAAAAAGTCATCTTTAAAGATGCAGATGTCAGTAAGGTTAATATTTTGGACCAACATACTTTAAAAATCTCCTATGGAGGCGGAATGTCTACTGTATAATATGTGCAGTAGAGCATAGCATCACAAACTATTAATATACAGGCAAAATTTTCAGAGAAAGACACTTCTTATTGACTAGCTTTACTATCAAAGGGGAATCAAATTACAGGAGCCATTAAACCTTGTGCTTGGGAAAATAGGTAGATCACCATCTGTGCTTTGGCAGAAATTTAGCTTGATGCTATAGAAATCTACGGTTGCACAAAATGTAAGGGGTTTACAGCTTCCTCTGAAATATCCAGCTCTAACTATTGTTAAACACAGGGAAAAAAAACTGTATGAAATTGATTAGTGTAAGTCCTTCTGATCCTTCAAAAAAATGTCCTGCATTGTGCTATGTAGCTTCCGAGCCTATTAGAATTTGTATAGCACAATCCATCCATTCAGTGAGATGTACTTTAGCTTTCTGCAAAGTTATATTAATTAACAAATGTTTTGAGGGTTGAGCAGCAAGAACTTTTTTCTAATGAACAGGACTTTTGTTCTCCAATTTTTTTGTTGTGCTTTGATAAAACACAGCCTTTTAAAAACTGCTGATAGTTCAGCCTCTGTGGTGTTATGTTTTATTGCTTAGTTTCTTATATTTATAGTTAAAAGCTGTAACATGCCATCAATGCTGTTGTTCTGAAGCATATGTTCAAAAATAATTTTTCTTTGTGAGAAAGCATAATTTAATGTTACCAGTTTATCTATTGTATTTGTGAGCATCCATGCAAATTACATGCTGGTTGGATGGATGTACACTAACTCAAGGAAAAATCAGCTTGTAGACATGGCAAAATGAAACTCTGTATACAATATCCTGATTAATTCCCTCTCATTCATACAGCACTGATTACAGTTTTATCTTGTTTTCCATTTAATTTAGGAGTGACTGGGATTAGATCAAGTGTACCTGATCACCTACTACATCTAGATGAGAGAAAAAAGCTCAAGAGAACAAAAACACCAAGGAAAGATGCACACGATTTGAGGATAATTGTCTCAAGCGCCAAACATTTGACCAGAACACTAATGTGTTCACTAAGATTGGCTTGCCTTCCAGTTATTTTGATGTTGTCACAGCACAGTGATCCCTGTTCATTTCAGATTGATCCCATATAATTCGTATACAATATATCAATCATTTAATAAATCTGCTTTAGGAAGCTATTTGCAATTTTGCATCTCATGGAAGTATGACATCAGATTTCACGGTCTTATCCTATTTTACGACGTGTTCCCCGGTTGCTGTAGAAACGCTGTTGCTATGGATTACACAGTGGGAGTCGGTAGGGTCAGCAAAGATCAGAGCCCCGCCATTCTTCATTCAAAGGCAATTGTCCCTGAAAAATGTGACTTACTTCAATATTTAAGGCCTGGGTACTGATATTAAACCAGAATGATACTTCTGTTAAAAACCCATAATTAACCTTGTCTTCAACTCTAGGTCACACATTAATAGCAATTTCATAAAGTGGACATTCCTCTGTCTTTCATTCTCGAAAGCCTAGACAGGTTTTAAATAATATGTCTCTTGGAAAAATACATGGGTAATCGTTGCAATTTATTTTATGTCATTATCTAAGCCCTTGAGACCTCACATTCCCAGCTCCTCTCCCTGAGGTAATTGCATACATCTTGGGAATGTGTGAAATAGTGTTAATATTCAGTGCACCATGCCTTTTCAGAGGATCTGCAGCCTACAAAGGTGCACTGTCTAGATGTTTCTCTGCAGAAACTATTTTTGGGCAAGTGTAGTAAGAAGCAGTTCTTTACAGAACCAGTGTCCCAGGATGTTTAATAATTCCCTGGATCCCAACAAAGTTTTTAATGGTTTCAGTTTGAAGACATATGCTGCAATTTGTAGATGCAACTGACATCAACTGATACATTCCATCAATATTTTTTTGCTTTACTCAAACAAGTATTAGCAGTATCATTTCTGCCTGTAAGTCATTCTTCTGTCGAATGCCTGTTTAATAATATTTATGCCCTCTCTGATTTTTCTGGGAGAGAAATTTGCTTATAGAGAGACTGTTTCACATTCAAAGTTTTAGGATGTAATAACTGAACCCTTTACACTACAGTGTCTTGCATTGTCATTACCTTCTACAAACTGCATTCAAAAAAATACCCTCATTTTAGGGCAAGGCAATGAACAATCAAGTTCCAGGTGCTTAAAAGCATTAGAATTCATTTCCTGTAGAATCTAACTTGAAAAATAGTATGTGACCGAATTTCCTGCTTACTTCACAGTATCACTTGTAACTACATAAGATACAACAACTTATTGAAAAAGGTAGAACATTGTTTTCATGATATTTTTCTTTGTTTCTCCTTGATCCGAGTCCCTGATAAAGAATACATTCCAATCTCTTAAAGGTACAGCAGTTAAAACATTTCTTTCTAAAGTAGTTGTTTACTTTACAAACCTACTTTGTAAGCCCTGAATGGTGCTGTGAAACCTTCAGGTATATTCATTTAACAGAGAAGACAGCTGATGTATGGCATGAATAAAATTTTTTTTTTAAAAAAGTAATCTACTTTTCAAGTAATCAAACACATATCTCTGTTTGATCAAGTTGCAGCTTTGACTGTTTTTGAAAATGCCACCTGATACAGTCTTTAAAAGCAAACCTATTCTCCTCTCCTCCATAGATACTGAGCCGTTACCTGAACTTTGGTGACTTCCTGCAAAAACCCCAAAAAAGCTCAGAGTACTCAGGATTCCTCTCAGCCATCAGTCGTGCAGAAGTGAGGAGTCTAGTTTAAGTTTACTATCTAAACTCTCTCTACAGTAATGGAGAGAGATACGCCATTCATTCTGTCCCAACAAGATATTTTTGATGGATAGGTTTTGGAGAGGAACTCATGGTCCTATTGCCCACCTGTACTCCAAAGCGCTATGTAATTTATTAAGGAAGAAAATTTTGATTCAGCGTACGTTTATGGCATAATCCAGTCTCCATAGTCTGAAATCGTGCTGTAGATTTCAGTGGAGATTTCCTTCTTTTAAGCAGTCCTATATATTCTTTTTTCTCCCTTGCATTTACCTTACCTGATTATTTGAGGTATCTTATATGATATGAGTGTTATCTTTTATGAGTGTTCTTACTACAACAATGATTTTTGTTATGTCTGAAAAGAGAAGACTTGCTTTCCTCTGAAACGGTAACAATGGTACATGACGGTGAATTCCACAAATCTTAATAAGAGGTGTGTCTTTTGTGAGGTCTGTAGGGCTATGCAAGCAATATTTGCCCATGACAATTTAAAGAAAGCATACTATTTGTTACTCTGATGACATTAGCTATGCAGATGAAACATGAAAAATTACTTACTCCAGCTACCATTTTTACTTTAATTCAATTTAAAAGAGATAAGGTATCAGTGATGTGACATGTCCAATTCAGAAATAATATGAATATGACTGATGCTGGAAAATGTAACGATTCAACACTTGTTTTGTTATTAGAAACATTGATTGCATGACAGCCAATTACTTTCTTTACTTTCTTGGGTAATTCATACTCAGAAACTCAAATGTAATTTTGAAAAACGTAAATTATTTCAACATCACAGAGTGAAATTAAAGTTGATATAACTGAGGGACTTGTTAATGTCATAACATCACACAAACTAATGCACATGGGAAAACAAATTGTTACACATTTTTTTCGACTCTGAACTTGGATCCAAGCTTCAGTCATACGTCAAGTCATCTTTTCCAATTAACAACACTGTTTGGAATGACTTTCCTTTTTTCATGTAATCATTTTTAATGAACCTTCTGATCAAATACACCTCATTATCTTTCATGAAGAACTGAGACAGTCAAGCTGATTACTTAAAACAGTTAAAACTGCTTTACATTCATTTAGCTTTGTTGGGGTAAAAAAAAAATATGGAAGAAAATAGGAACATTTCCTTTGTTAAATTTCTTAAAGACCTTTAAAAATAAGTTCAAGCCAGGCTATCTTTTGGACCATAGGTACCAGAATATAAATAATAATTTTTATCCTCAGTTTGCAACTTGTAAAAGGTAATTTTTAAAGGTGATGCACTAAAATATAATAAATGTTTTTATTTTAGTCTATTTTCCTGTCATATCCAAATATAAAGCTATTTACAAATGTATAGAGAAAAGCCAAAGTCAAAGTGTGTCACGATTTGATACAATAGTGTTATCATGTCTAAATTCTTCTACTATATTTCTTTTTCAGCCAAGATTTCTTTTTGTTTGGTTTGGTTTTCTTGGCTTTGTAACAGCCAACTAGGGTAATTACTCGTCTTTCTATTCGGCAAGTGTCACCTCTAACTCCAAATTAAAATATACCACTGTAATTAGATTTTAAATACATTTCTTCTAAAAGGGTGAAATGACCAGTCCTTACTAGATAAATCAGCACACTGTTGTTATAATCAATTTAACCTCTCCTGCACCTTTGTGGTTTTTTAGAGGAATATTTTGGAAGTAGATCAGTCCACTGAAATCAATGGGGCTACCCTGAGTGTAAGAGTCATTCAGGATAACTAGGCATAGCAGAATTTAGCCCTGTGAAATGTGTGTTATAAATAGGATCTATTTTTTTTTTCTCTCTTTCCCCCCCCCGCCCCTTCCCATTTTCCCCTTCTTTTTTGTAATTATCTCTGTTTATTTAGAAATAATATAAAATAGAGTCACAGCTTTCCTTTCACCATACAGGTCACTCAATACCATCTTCCCTCTTTCTGTGTCAAGGGAAGCTGAATGGTATTTCCTGAATGACATTTCAATAGAAACCTACAAATACAGTTTAACAAAGAGATCAAGGGATACAGTAAGGATGAGACAGATTCCTTTTTCTTTTTTGAAGATGTGAATAGCCCCACTAATTACACACCTACACACTCATACACACAGCTTTTTCCTTGCAGTCTCTTCCCTCCATCCAGCACCTCTGTACCATGGAGGTTGAAAGCCCGTTCAGGCACGAAGAAGGTATGCTGTTTATTCCCCATGTAAACAAAGCGTGGGTCCCCGTCCTTTGCCAGCTCACTGTTGAGTGAGATAAGCAGGCCTCCTATTGCTGAATTATGATCTTTCTTTCAGGCTTATGCCCCCAGGATCTATAGCAATCCCTCTAACAGCTTGAAAAATGGAAGCGTTTTCAAAGACAAGCTTGCTGGTACTGTGACTGACAGACTATGAAACCTTGTTGTTATTCACCCTCTAAGAAAAGACCATTCGTTTGATTTCAGCTCATCTTTTCATTGAATTGTTTCCCAAGCAGTTATTTAAGTGATGATAACAATTTTTTAATTGCAGGTTTAATTACAGGGAAAAGTCAATTATCTCGTAGGTACAGCATTTTACATAACGAAGGAGCCAATTTAAAAACAAAAACGACAACAGCAACTAAATTATGGCACTCTCAAATATTTCAGTTATTGAAATTTCATGGTGTGATTTTTCTCAAGTAATCTTTGTTTGGTATGGCTGTTAGAAATGGTTTATTATATTTAAGATGTTCAGAAGTTGAGGATAAAAGTAGCAGCAGCTTCTCAGAAAAATATTTTGGATGCGTTTAAATGATTTCTTAGTAAATTTACTAATCTCCACTACTGGATCAATTCTTCCACTGGTGTAAACCAAACCAGCTGTGTTGAGGGCTGTGGAGGCCCCTTTACATCTGAGAGGTATTTGGCCGTTTTTCTCAAGCATATGTCTCAGGTTGGGTAAAATTTGTGAACAATAGGTGGGAGTCCTGAAATGTCTATTCAAACAAAAGGCACATTGATCCCTCACATTAAAAATACAATACTTCACTGGAAGTTTTTCCTAAACACAGGTTGAGCCCAAATTTTGTGCAATATTGGACCATAAGTATATTCAGTTACAGCTTTTGATGTTGGTCTCTCAGGGAAAATCCCAGTCATTTTTCAAAATTTTTTCCAGATCACTACTACAATAGCTGTCTGTTTTTCAATACAGTAAATATTTATAAGGAAAACTGCCTGTCCGAAATAATATAACAGCTGTCTGCTCCAACATCCCCCTAGTGATTCCCTCTATTACTGTACTGCTGTTCCAGTCAATCACTCCAGTTTCTTGAACCAGCAAAGTCTTCAAAGTCTCTCATTCATGCAGCCGGATACGGAGAAACCTGTTGAGTTCACAGCAGATCCAATCCTAAGAGAAAAGGAGGAAAGAATGATTTCAAAAAATGTTTAATGCTAACAGGGTAGAAAACTGCCTTTAAAAGCAATATCCGCACTAGAGCTATGTTAGGCAATGAGGCATTGTTGGTGGGAACACAGGAACAGAATGAGCAAATGAGTATAATCTGCGTCTACCCAAACAGGAGTATGAGGGAGACTTCTTCTCTCACGCAAACTGCAAATGCAAGTACAGTCTTGCTATGGTTTGATGGCAGTAATCCCTGATATATCATGTGATGGGTGTGAGGTTCAGTTGTGGCTTTCCTGTTTTTTTCGACTCTATACAACAGAGAGTCTGTTACCACTGCCCAAGGCTGAGGTAGTGGACATGCTTCTCTTTCCTATAATGGTCAGTCATAAACCATGTGAAATACTGGCATAATCTACAGTGACGACACTGGCTGTAAAAAAAAAATGCCCGTACCTCACTATTAAGTTCAGCTACTGCTCCTTTTGCAAGTTCAAAGGTACTGCAGAGCAGAAGCTGGGCGTGCTCGGGCATTGCTGGACATGCTCAAGCAGCCCTTTCCAGACTGAGTGTAAAGCAGACCTACAGCCGGATATAGAGTGTTCTGATTAGAGTTCAGAGGCTCACATTTAATATCAGACTTGGTGTGTAATAATGTTTCCCGTCTTTCAAAAAGAGATGTATGTGCTGGGTTTAACCTGAGGTACTAGAGAAAGAAGCCTAAACATGGAGTATCTCTAGTTGTCCTGATTCCTGAACACAGCTGCTCTGACTGGGTGAATTTCAAGGCTTATCACCTGGAATGCAGTATTTTACTTCCTATTTATGTATCTGTTTAACAGCAGGATTTCTTAATACCTGTTAGGGTATTCTTATAGGGGCTTCCTAAGCAATCCCAAAAATGGAAGCAAGATGGAGCCTGAAAGGTCCGAGCATGCTCCAAGGTCTGACCGTGCTCCATTATGAAGACTGAAAATAAATATTCTTCAGTATTTCCACAGTTCTTTTTACAGGGCAAATGTACACCTTCCAGCCTTGCGTTAAGCAAATGCATAACAACTTTTACTTGCTGTTGTTCTCTCTCTCTCATGAGGGAATTTGTGTAGGCAATGGATTGGCCGAGATTGGTACATACCCTGTGGCATGGATTTTTTCAGTGAAAGCTGCAAAGTTGGTCGCTCTTGGGTTTTGATAAAAGAAATTAAACCACTTTTACCACTGATTTTTTTTTATTGCCCTTGACCATGAAGATAATGTAGGGCTCTTATCTTAAGCTATATGATGTTCAAAGGAGTAAGGAAGGTCTAAGTATATCATTGATGTATTATATACATCTTGGGTTGAATTTGAGACTCAAATAGAAGTTACAGTAGTCACAGACATTACAGCAGCCACAGAAATGAAATTTTAGAAGGTCACATCTCCCACTGTTTTTGGGTTAGCTTGTTTGGTGGGGTTGCCATAGTTTGAATGTCTAGGCAAGAAGGATGACATTTTGCCCATAGAGATTTCAGGGCATAATGGATATCTTCTTCTGAGGGTTTTTTTTTTTGAATGAGTTTACAGCTTCTAATAGTCTTTCTAAGTTACTTCAGTAAAGAAATGAACCTCAAGAAGGATCAAAACCTCAAGAAAGATCAAGGACTAGTAGTCCTATTTATACCACACGTATTTGGACAAAAATCCCCCCAAATGTCTTAAGAATAACATTTTTTTTTCTTCAGAATATGTTTGAAACTCTCTGCAACAACTTTTGACTGCCGTGATAGTTCTGCCATTATGATAAAACATGGTAAATACAGAAAAGTAGAAAGAATATAATTCCAACTGTTAGAGCTAAATTTATCTAAATGCAGTGTCTAAAAATAATTAGTATTTATATAATTGCACATTTGTGCAGTGCTCCACTATGAGTGTTTTTGCCTGTGGAAATTCACACAAGAAATTGTCTCAATATTCTAATAAAATCTTGACTAAGAAGTACATATTGTACACAGTATTGTCTTTCCTTAGACTTAAGAAATCGAGTGTAAAGAGTTTTACAAGTCTTTCAAAAGGTCCCCCTGATCCATTGAACTTAAAATAGATTAGTCTCAAGGGAAAGTCAGCTTTCCAGACACTGCAATTACAGTGAATGATAGCAAGCCAGAGACATTCATTTAATGGAAACCTACAGACCAATACAGCTAACTACATAATTCTCTTTTTCTTCCTCCCTACACCAGGGATTTTGTCACGTGCTGGTGATCTACTCGATATCAACATCTCTGCCCAGTCCAAAAGTCCAAAAAATGAGTAGTAAGAGATATTCGTCATGCAGTGGGAAAATATAAAATTATAGGTGGTTGAAATTAGCCCTTCACTCACTAGAGAGGCAGACAAGAGAACTCTAGGAAGAGACATTTTATGCTGTTTCTGGAGCTATTCATCCAGATATTAATAAAACTGCTCTGCAGAGCATTGAGGACTCAACATCGTAACTTTCACAGGGCAACTTGCTGAAGAGAATAATTATATGTAAAGCATGTATTTCTCTATACAGCCTTTTAAGCAGTGGGATTAGCACTTCTAAGCACAAGAAAGCTCCAAATATAAGCAATTTCAGGGGATAAACATAATGTTGAGAGCTCCAAACCCCACCTATGCAATGACTAAGGCTCTGCAGCCACGCTATTTTATGCTATATTTTTTTCAGTTGTCAGAAAAGAAGCATGGTTTGGCTCCTAGGTCTAAAGGAGCATGACAGCTACTTGGAAGAGATGTTAAAATAGGCCACAAACCACTTACGGTGTAGGAAGCAACAGTGCTGGTTCAGTGAGCCATAGCCTGTCCTTTCAGTCAGCGTTGGTACACGGGAACTCATTAGCATTATGTTTTTATTGAACTCCAATGTAATACTAATGAAAAATGACAAAAGGGGGAGTGAAGGTGGTGTTTTCTGGGGGAATTCCCCAAACAGGAGGGAAAAAGGAAAAACCCACTGTCTCACTGCAAACACCTGCTGTTGGAGAAGCTTCTTAGGCTCTTGTGGGTGGATGTTATGTGTAGAGGTCCTGAGAATGCTGAAATTATCCAGGTGTCAAAACTAGACTTGTTCTTTAGATGACCACAGAATAGACACAGAGGAATCCTTGTCAGCTGTTTCCCGTTTCTGCTGTCTGGTACAGCTTGTCCAGAGTTAGAACATCTAATTCATATTTCAGAAACGTGTTGAGAAAGACGTCACAGCTGTATTTGGTTTAACACAGGGTATTGAAACAGGCATAGAAAATGTCTTCCTTGAACAGTTTCAAATGCAGCTCATTTTTGGGCCTTCATTGTAGTACTATTCTCATTTTATATCATGGTATTTTTTACTTTCTTCATCTTGCTGTAGGGATGGTGCAGAATTTAGCACCATCTGAAGATTCTACACTAGAAGCTGACAGATAACTCTCAAAAAACCACTGTTTAGCTTCACTTCATTTGTTATAGAATCCTGAAAAGATTTGACGCAACTGGAAATTTGTGAAGTAAAGAAGAATGATGATTACTGGTAATTTTTTGCAGCTACATGTCACAAGAAAAATTGTAGATTGGAAAACTTTTCAACGATCTTGCAATGTGAAGCTACTGTTTCTGGAAAATAAATGTGCACCTATAGTAGCTGCTAGTACATAAATTTTTTAATGTCAGTGGCTGCTCATAAATCCTCATCATGAGAGGTCCACTCCTCTCTCCCTTATGGAGTAGCCCTTTCCTGCTGAATCCTTAAAATACCTTTTTTAAAAATACAAAGATAAGCTTCCATATTAACATACAGTCCAGTGAACTTATATCCACAAAAAAAAAAAAAAAAAAGGGAAATGAAAAGCTTATTTGCTAGCATACCAGGCTCATGTTGCCTTCTGCAGAGGCCCATGCAGTTTCATGGCCATTTCATGCATACCAGAAACAATGATCATCAGCCATATCTTGGCTACTTGAGGTGCCCACCTTTTGTCACTCTGTTTCTGTACTGCTTCTCAAAACAAGGCACTAATTTGAACACAAGAAGTAAAGAAAGGGAATCAGAAATAATGTTCCTGTGCTTGGTTGTTAATTCCGGGCTTGTAATACTACTTGAGTTTAATATGACCGAATGGCTTAATATATTATCTTGCTTTTTATGATTTTGAGTGAGAGATTTGTAGTCAGGAAGAAATTTAATTACAGTGAATCCTCTACAGCCCTGAAAATTAAGTTGGGATGGTTTGGCTGCCCAGAGTGAGCACTGGGTTTGCGTTGCTAACAGAGCACATGTTACAGACCCTGTGATACCTCCTTAAATTCACCGATGATTTTAGATCATTCAGAAGTTGAGCTATTTCACCAGTGTTTAAATGTAGATATTTAAGCTGGAGGTATAAGAGGCTGATGTTTGGACTGCAACTGAACCATCTATTTTCTGTTCCTTGAAATAATCTTTAAATAACATCTTTAAATTATCCATTATGACTTTGTGTTCCTTGAAGTATGTATTTAATGACAAATTTTTAATGCTACATAACAATCTATTATAGAGTTTATGTCTAACACATTTTCTTTTTCCTCAGAGCCACTAAATATCTTTTCTAAATCTTCCCAACGAATTTTCTTCACCAACCTGTATCTTATCAATCTTTGATCTGTAATAGTTTCTCACACCTGTGTTGCTTAATCAAAATCTGTCTGGATGAGGCAGCAGCATTGCTTCAAAGCTCTTTAATCGTTGTATTGAATTAATGCAATTACACGCCTGATGCATTAGAAATCTCACCTCTGGTCTCCATATTTGCAGCTCCTTTTGAGTCCTTTGTAGCCTTTTTTTCACCATCCTGGAGGCAGGATTTCCAGCCTCGGCTGGCTTATCTGTTAATGTTACTAAACAGAGCAGTACATAGAGAGATGTTTGCAGTAGAAAGAAGGAGAAGGAAGAATAAATGGCATACCAGCAAATAGAATAAGTGTCGCTTTATTTTCGTAACTAAATGGAGTCACTATAGGTATAATTGAAAAGGGTTATGTATTCAAGAAGGAACTTTTACTGTTCCAATACCATACTCTTGAGGTTTGAAATCCAAGTGCTTAGTTATACATGTAAATTGCATAAAGTTATTGTTCCTTGCAATAGTGAAACACTGAGCCCCTTGCATTTCAAAGGGAAAAGGCTCTGACGGAGTTGAAGGTAAGTCAGAGAGAAATATTCACAAGAATAAAATTTAATATAAAGCTACAAAGAAATAATTTTCTTTTGTAAGCAAAGTGGATTCTGATAAGGGGCAGATATAGTTTTTTTCAGTATTCCTTCTGCCTGCAGGATGTGGTACCACTTTTCAGCATATTCTCAGCAGGGTTGGATCAATACAACCTTAATGACATCAGTGAAGTAGCAATAACAATTTATTTTATCTGAGTATCTGTCCCCTCATATTTAATGCTTAACCTATTCAATTTTGTCCTCGATTTCTAATGATTACTATTCCCAAAGAGAATTTCACCATTCTGTTATGATCCATGCTTGCTTTAACCTGTTTTAAACCAAAATATGGGAAGCACTGTCAGATATCTCTGTAGAAAAAAGTATTTCAACCCTGTCACTCGTAGACCAGTACTGACAAATGGATTGGGAAGGCCTAATTAGAAATGCAACACTGATGCAAACCAGATGCAGAATTATACCAGGACTCTGTCAATGGGGGTTTATCTGATGTCCTGTTGTAAAGCTGATCGCCTGCTGATCCCCAAATTTCATCAGAGCTGCATACTGTTTTCAGAAACTCTTTATTCTAAATTTAATTCTGAATAGGTAGGTAAAATTCAGATTAAAATTATTATTGCTATGATATTTGGTTATGGTTTAGTTTTAATGAAAAATGCCTTTTCAGCTCATGACATCAGTAATAAACATAACAACTTTGCTTTGGCTTTGTTCTGTGGACTTTGCTAAGGAAAGCCTTTCAGTATTTTCAAGGGGATTTAATTAGGGACATTTCTGAGAGATTTGATAAGTAGACGTTAAATATATGATATTTACCGTTGGAGTTTTTAATTAAAAACTGTTCCTTTTCTGGTTCCAGCTGTTTGGCCTGAGATGTGAGAGGGAGGATTTAGGAAACCACGGAAATGTGTGAGGAGGCTGAGGAAACGTATGGCTAGGGGATGATGAAGAGCAATAGGACCAGGGCATTGAGAGGATGTAAACCAAGTGTGAGGGAACTGAGGTCAGAGGGGGATGTATGAATAGAAGAAGTCACAGGCAAAGGGGAGGCATCAACAAGGTCAGAGAGACAGAAGGTGGTGGGTGCATGCAGTGGTTAGGGAGATGGGGAACTGAGGTAACAGGAATAAAAAAGGAATGGAAAAATGTTAATTTCCCCCATGTATTCTAACCATATCCTGTATAGACTTAACTCCCACACTCAAAAAAGTCCTGTTGCATGGCTACCATCCACAGCACATGGGCTCTGGTTGGGTCAGGCTTGTATAAAATATGCTGGGGTTTAACCTTTCTCCAGCAGACATTATGATTAGCCCAGTTCAAACTGGTGTTCATTAAAACAAATCATAAGCAGAAACTGCTGCCAATAGGGAGTTAATGTTGAAAGTATGCTTCAGTGGAGTCCAGCCAACAAAATACCCTTTTCCACAGAAAAATTCATCACCTTTTGAAAACCCAAATGTTAGGGAATCTGATAATGAATGGTTCAAGAGATGCAGCCAGTTCACAACTGAAATTTAATCCTTCCCTACTCTTTCCTACCCTACTCAGCATATGCCCACCCATCCCAGCTTAAACGGTCCCAGAGTAAAGCTTGCAAAAAATGTATGCAAAGGTCAGAATAGCAAATTGTCATAAAAGGTCCACTGTGGGAATCAAGTATGACAGGTGATCAGTGTTAAGGAAACAAAGAATGTACTGTAAAGGCATTGCTCTCTCTCCATGCCCCAAACGGCCTTGAAATGCTCTAGCTCAATAAGAAAATCTAATAATGTTCTGCCATATTAATAAACACACCATTTTTATATTGCAATAGATTTCATTAGGACACTAGATTTGGTTTTCCCAAAGTTAGTACAGGCGGCATATCGAATTGCGCCATATTTTTTGCCCATCCTGCAATGAAAAAGCAATGTTCAGCCTATTATAATAAGGGTGGGAAGAAGGCAGAAGGTGACGAAATTATCTTCTTCCATGTCACATGTCTAGGTAAAAGGACCTTTTCCAAGTCTCTTCTCTTCTTAGGGAGGTTCCTCCAGGTCTTCTAAGACTGAACATATTTTATGCTGTTCTTCCCTGGACAGAAATCAGACAAATCAGAGCAGACTATTTTTTTTTTTTTAAGTGAAAAGCAAATGCCTCTGGCCGGCAGTAATTACATTTGCAGCTCCAAAGTTGCCTCTGGCTCTGTCATACATCGAACTAAATATCCTTTTTTCTCAGTGAATCACAGGGTTTCTTTGTTTTCAGCTAGTTACAAATGTCTTGTGCAATACCTGTCCTGAAAAGCTATGAAAAATGCTTCATACATTGTGAAGAAGGATGGCAAATTTAAAGCTCATACAGCCAGGTGCAGACTGCCCACTTTATGCACCTCATTTAGGAAATGCAATCCATTTTTCTATTAATTGTTGCCAGGTGACTCTCTGTTTAGTCTGTACAGTCAATGGAGAGAAGGAGACACCTCATTTACACATCTTGACTTGCTCTTAATAGTGGACTCTACCCAATACAGCTGGTTCTGGAGGTCATACACAGATTTTGGATACATTTCTTGGAGCTATGAATCACAAAATTACAGAAAGCTCTTTCTATTTGGGTCCCAGTTCTAACTTTAAATACTCAGGGAAGCAGGATCATGTAGTAATTCTGGCTGAAGCCTCCTGAGAGTTTTCCCTATCCTGCCATGAAAGAAGTTGCTCTTTCCTGAATGCAGAGGGCCATTTGGCCCACACATGGCCCACACAACAGCCATTTGGCTTCAAGGAGAATTGAGTGATCTCCTTGTGCTTGCACAGTCACTGCAAAAAAAAAAAAAAAAAAAGAGTGATAGCTGCCCTAGATTTTGATTTCATAGGCCTCTAAGTCTCAAAAAGGAGAGTCAGAAATGATTCCACACCTCTGGAGGAAGAACATTTCCTGGAATGCATTTCTTATCAATGTGGCTGCGACTGTCACTTTTGAACAAAAGAAAGGAACAAAACAACCTCTTAGCACTGAACAGAAAACGGCTTTAAAAAAATAAAATAAAATAAAAAATCTAACAATGGATATCTGGAAAACTCTGAGGGTCCAGAACTTCTCGCAATTTTCAGTCTTTTAAATAGACAAAACCATCCACTAAACAGTATCCACATAGTGTCACCCAGTAGCATGTCGTTGTCTTTTATGTGAAGAGTGATTTACACTAATTACATACAGTTGTCAAGAGAAAGAAAATTTAAGATAGCTGATATAAATTTAACCCATTTTCTCATTTGATAAAGAAGTCACCTCTGTTGAATAGCATTCAGTCTTCAACACAAACAAACAGGTTTCATTTTGTATAAAAAAGATATTTAATGATTTAGCATGCCAGTTCTTAGAATTCACGATAGAGCATTTGTCAACTGCTTGATATAAATGACAGATGTTTATATGTAATAGAGCAGTGGAACAAATTTTGTTAAGAAGGGTATGAACCAGATGTTCACAATATTGGTGTTTTGAGAGGAAAACGTCTTTTTACATTGTCTATGACTCATGAGCCAAAAGAAAATGTGTTTATTACAGGAACTCACACTTGAGACCTTATCCTTTCAGCAGCAACATAAAAATGATAAAGTATCGGGCATAAGAAAGTATCTAAACAGCACTTATATTTTACGAATACTTGTGGGACCATGGTATGAAATCTTTCACACTTCCTTTATCTGCATTATTTCAGATTTAAATCTAAGCACAAAAGGTTTAAAAGCATTACTGCCTGTAACATCTGCTCAATTATTTTTAATCAACCATAATGAAATCTGAAGGATTTTGCAGGGTAAAAAATGACACAGTACTTTGCTTTTTCTTCATCTTTATTATTGTATGCAAAGCAACCAAAGCATTTTAAATTGACTGTGTTCCTCTAAGTGATACCTGCTTACTATGCTGAGAAAGGGTTAACAGACTTAATTTTCCTTAGTCCTTGTAGTACTTCTGTCAAAGTTTTCCTCCTCTGTTAACCGAAATGTGAATGGTAAACCAGAAGCTGCAGATTTTACCCCAATTAACACTCAGAGTGGCTTGAAAAACAACAACCAAAACCACTTTAATTTCAACTTGCAGAATGTTGGATTTAATCCCCTGTTTTAGAGATTGAATTGAGGCCATAGAATAGGGAGAGGGTCCCTTGTTAAAATAGATTAATTCTTTGGAAGTATGCAAGAGGTGGATGGAATGGAAGAGAGTCCCCTTTGATAAACATTCAGCATTCAGTTCCTCATTAGTCTGCTAGGGTTATGCATTTTGAGAGTCAAATGAATGTTGTTGGGCTAGGGAGACTTATTAACAGATGTCCATTACAACCTCGAGACTGAGCATATTAGGCCAAGGCCAGTAGTGTATCTAAAAATGTTCAGAAAATTGGCTGTATTTTGTGATCTTTTCACAGTATTCTTTATGTCTTCTCTACCCCCATTATAATACTGTGTTTCTTATGGTCACATTCCACACCAAAAATAGGATTTTAAGACCTCTGAGAACACTTTTTTTTGGCAAAAACAGTGATATGAAAGCTGAATTTGTCTTCCAACACACTTGACTTAAACGGAAAACATTTGTGTGTGCACTTAGGACAGCTTTCACAGGTGCTTACAGGAATCTTAATCACAAAATATTGGCAAGACGTACTCAAACTATTTGATTCTTGTGTCCAAAGCTTAAAATGATA
>VXBO01013045.1:56936-72214 GCA_013400135.1 Rhinoptilus africanus | reverse complement strand
AAGTCTCTAGGAGACCTGGAGACACTGGGTCTGTCATTGCAACTTATTTTTCCTTTTCCTGGTCTGCTAAATGTTTGGCCCAAGACCTTACTCCAGCCAAAACCAGTGTGGCTTTGATCCATGCCTGAGGGATAATTCATTATATAGTGCTGTCTTTTGGAACTGTCTTTGAAAAGCAGTTGCAGTTTTCAGGAAATGCAAAATGCGGTACTGATCCTTTAAGTCAGGCAAAGGGTAATAAGAAATACATACTTCTAGAGGAATCCCATGTGCATAACCAAGAATAAGTTGCCTGCCTGTTTTGAAGGACATTTAACAATATTCCCTATGAAGTCTAACCAGTTTGTGTCCTGGCTATTTCCTATATCAACTCTTCTGTTACTTTAAGAGGTTTGCAACATCCTACATTTTCAGATGGACTGTGATCTAGCAAAGGATACAGTTATGCTCAGCTCCAGTGGGTTGCAAGAAGCTGTGTAAGAAACACTTGGTTTGGCTTTAGATTTTCCTATGGTTGATGCATTATTTTGGATTAGCAATGGGGCTGAAGTTGTTGCTATGCAGGGATTTTTTGCTGCTGAGTGTCTAAGTCCTGATGCAAATAATTTTCTCTGAAAACTGATTGTTTTTAATTCGGTAAGGTGTCTGACCGGAGAAGTGGTGGGCACGTTTCAGGGTTAATGACATCGTTATAACTATTGATATTGCTATTTTTCTTCAGCAGCTGGGGGGAGCAAGAGAGCCGGATTCTCCACCTGGCCCCACATTAGAATTCTCACCCCAATCATTTGCTATAAAGGAAAATAAGGAAATCAAGAGGACGAAAATTAATCAAAGAAGAAAGACTTTAAAAAATCACTGAGAGAGGCTTATCTTAAAGCAATTTCACAAGAAAATAAGATCAAACCCAAAGCAAATTGCATGCAACTTACGAACCCAGAAAAGCAACAATTACACAACAAGAGACTACACAAAAGACTATGCCCTATCATTAGCTCTTCTTACTCAGCTACATACTCAGTCACTAATTATGATGGAGTCGCAGACAGAAGACAGATTGATCAGCACAGAATCTCTTGGAAGACAAAGGAAAAAAAACCAACCACAAAACCAAAACAAACCAATAAAAAAACCCCTTATCAATAAAATTTCTGCCAAGCTACAGAAAGGAATGAAATGCTAATTTAACAAGTTAACCATGTGATTAACACACAGTGGGATCACTTCAGGCATTTTGCTTTTCTTCTTGCCAGGATGTAATCCTACTGAGAGTTATTGCTGCCTCAACATTTCCACAGTGGCATCATAAAAAGAATTCAATGACATTATAGAATCTACAACCCCCTACTTTCAAAGCTGTATTTTGAAACAAATCTGTGGTTTAAACATTAAGGCACTTTTAATACTACTTGTTATATACCTTAAGGGGGAGAAGAAAAAATAGGCAGTGTTCTGGAGCTGATTGTGGGCTTGAATTTGACATCACTTTCATTCTGTTCTTTTTGAAAGCTGTCTTTGAGTCAGAGTTTGGCTCAACCTCTTTAGAATGACAAAAGACTCCCATCAGTATTGACGGGTCTGTATGTTGGGATGCTAAAGCTTAAATGATGTAAAATGAAGGGTATATAACCAAAGTGTATGAAGAATCCAGAATTAAAACAAATGCATGCATTTGTGCCCAGTATTAAATAATCCAACTCTTGATTCTTTTAATTTGTGGGAGGAAGGGAAGTCTTCATTGTGCATCTTGGTTTTTAGAAAACAGAAGTTCATTTCCCTCCTCTGCAGCCCTAGACATTTTAAAAAGGTTGAACAACCATCTATATTCAAGTTTACATCATCAATGCCATTCGATCACATATGAGCTTAATAATTAAAAACAGTATTTGAAAATAATTTTCAAATAACCAAATGAACAGTGAGTTTTATTAATAGTAGACTTTTACACTACTTTTTTTCCTTATTTCAGTCAGATGTAGCTTTGCATCCTAGAAGTTTTTGCAAGCAGATGTAAGGAAAACACAGTGTTTACTCAAGCCAGTGGGGGATGATGGCTTAGACATTTTTGTGGCTGATGTCAGGACTGCAAAACATCTTTAGTGCCACTTCACAAGTGACTTAATTTCTTTTTTCAGACTTTCCCTACATAACATCCAATTATTAGGTTTTATGTGAGCGAAGCGATTTTCACTCTGAATGCATATTAAAGAGAACACATGTTTTCGTTTTACGGACCTGTAACACTGAATCTTTACTAAAAGGGAATAAAATACTTATGAAATGTTGTTACAGAAAGTGCACAGAAAAAGCAGTCTGTGTCTTATTGCCGATTCCTTTGAGCAGTTATATTCCTACTCCCTTGAAATTATCAATATACGTGAATTTTCACTCTTCAGAGTTGCACTAAAAATTGCTGCTACACCAATAATCAGTATATAACTTTAATATAGATGGAAAGAGGAGAAAAAACCACACTCTGAACCATGGTGAAGTATTGCAGAATATGATGGCTACAGAAGGGGCTATAAAGGCTGCTGCAAGCATAGGCGTAATTCAGCACAAAGACGTGGCTTCCATGCACTGGACTAGCTGGTGCGGACCATTTTGGCTTCTTCTGGAGTTGTAAATTAAACATGTCTGGAATTGCTCTCTGGCCAGCTGACAGGGGACTGCTAGTGCCAATGTTATTAAACTCTTTTTCTCTCTTGCTAGGAATGGTCCCTTGCCAGTGTTAACTCCTGAGCCGTACCCAAGAGTTTCTTGGGAGGATACTTACTAATTGGCATAGGCTAAAAACATGTCACAGGCTGTTGTGACACTGATACTCACTTAAAAACATTTACAGTTGATTTTTAGTGCCTAGGTATGCCTCTTGGTATGTCTCTTGGGACAATGGAATTTATTAGCAGGAACATAGCCTAAACACTGAACATAAGAATTAAGAACTGGATGGTGCCTTGATGTTCAACCTTGAGTTTATTAGGTGGAAATCTCTTATGTTTATTTCTTATCTACAAAATGAACAAAAGCAATTCTGTACTTCACAGGGTATCAGGAGAGTAGTAAACATAGTAAAGTAGCAAACATAGTAAAGACTAGGCATGGTATGATAGTGAGGCCTGTAATTTCTGTCATTAGAGGGAATAACTGCATCCTTTCCTGTCCCATGCTGTTTGCCCCATTCCAGGAGTTACACGGAATGAAGCAGAGCAAAGTAGGATAGCAGGCTGCCAGCTCAGAGTATTCTTTTGCCATCTGGGGAAATGTGACAATTTTTCAGCTCTGCTTTCTCTACCAGATTGTGGTTACTGTTTTGGATCAATATGTGTAATATAGAAAAACATGCCCTGCCTTTCCCCCATACTGAAAAGCCAACATTTTATTAGTCCTACAATTCTTTTAATATCATTTGTAAAGGAAAATTCTCCTCTTATTAATAAGCAGCCAGCCTAAATTCCAGCCTGGAATGTGCTCTCATAGCCAAGGTACAAGTATAAAACCAGTGAAAAGGAGGGAAGAGATTTACAATGGAAATTCTGACAATCACTTTGCAATAATAGGGCTTGGAGACACCTGCTTTAATCAAGATGGTGTGAATATTTAAAGTGGTCTATTTCTTGATTTTCAGTTCAACTGATGAAATCATAATTTCCAGTGAAATAATTTTTTTCTTAGGGATGCATGAAAAAGAGTGAAAGTGAAAGATCCTAATTTTCTATTCACTTGGTAGAAATAAATTATAGCTTCTTTAACCTTCTTGATTCCGGGGCTGGCAGACGGAGTTGAAGGAATTGTTTTTGGTTAGGAGTGGTTCTTTTAAGTGATAGTGCAGTGCAGAAATATGGCTGGTTTGGGATGACAGTAACTCAGTAACTCAGGTAGTGTGATCATGGCTTGATTTCTCTATGATGCTGGAATGATTTACTAAACTTTCTTTGGATTTGGTAGCCACTGGTGTGCTGTAAATAACACAGAGTAATTTGGGCTTCTGAAGAAAGGTAGTCGACCGAGGAGGCTGATTTGTGCTACTTTGGACCTTATTTCCATCAGTAGTGGAGCGGTCCAACCGATTTTCAAGTGCTGCAAGCTGAATCTTGCTGTGCTGAATGAAGATATGTTACTAAGGGTAACATATCCATAAGAATCCAGAAGGACAGGTATACCTTTTCAAACACTGAGTTACACCTTCATGCAGGATAGATTAGGAAGCTCCACTCTCATTTGCAGACCTGTGTCATTTAGTTTAGCCAAGGACTGGCTTCAGCACTGCAAAATATTGGACTTATTTAATGAGCTGTTACAGAGAGACATACGACTGACAAAAATGCGAAGACTGCACATGTTGTGAAGCACATCTCATGTCCTGTGAAAAAAATAGGGGAAAATGTATGACTGTGATATAGGATGGTGAAATAAAAATAAGACTCCATAGAGAGTTAAAATTATTTAATGTACCAACACCACCAGTAGAATAGGATATATGCCATAATCATAATTATAATATCAAAAGATTAAAATACAAAGGGTATAGAGCAAAGAGAATGCTACTTTAGCTCTCTCAGTAATTTAAAAATATTTTTTTCAGTACTACCCTCTTTTAGAGCTGTGCTACATTCTTTATTTTTCTAGTCTCTTGGTGAGTTAGCATAAATATGTTAAGGCCCACTAGTGTTCAACTTTCAAGTTTATCTGAGCTTCAATATAAATTGTAATGTTATAATATTTAGCCAAGTGTCTTTTTAGCTGATTTTTCCCTATTCATTCCCAGTTGCTTTGCTGGCTAGTGTCTATTATTTAGATAATAATGTACAGTTCCAAGAAGTAACATGCAATCTCTACTGGATGGTAAAGTAATTACTTTTTTACTATGGCCTAATTGTACTGTTCAGTTCTGCCTTGCTTTATTTGATCTGATTTGACCTTCTTATTCTGTGACCATAGAAACAACTTGAAACACATGAGGCACAGCAGTTAAGGATGTCTTTCTCTAATTCCCTCTGCTGCTTTCTTGCTATAATTTCACTAGATATTCCTCCTGTTCAGGTCTTCAGGTTTCTTGCCAGGGTTTGAAGTTATCTTTCTTTTAGTGGCTTTCATCTTTCCTCATGTTTTTCCTGACTTGGTGGCTGTTAACTCTTTAATTAGTGCAAACAAATTTCTTCCAACCAACCACGGTCAATGACCATTAACTCTTCTTCGATGCCTTGAGCTGTCATAGTAGACATTCCTTTCTGCTTTGATATCTGCAAATACTACTTGTTATCCAGGCAAACGATAATGACTTGTCTGTCATGGACTTGGCTCAGCTTCATGGTTTAGTTAAGAACTTGGATTTAAGAGGAAATTTGATAGTGACATAAGCTGAGAAATGTGCAAACTCATTGGATGACAGAAGTAGAGTTTAAGATAGTCATGATAAATTGTGAAATTTGTGAAGTAAAGCCACTATAGATAAGCATACAGTGCTATGCCTAGGAAACAAACAAACAAAAAGAACCTCAAAGCAACCCCAAAAACCCCATAAATAAAAACAAAAAAGAAAAGAAAAGGAAAAAAAAAACAAATATGAAAAAGATATTAAATATACAAAAAATAAGGCAGGAGGCCACATTTGATCATATCTATTATACTTAAATAAGACTTAATGATATTTATGTCTATACTGCTGCAGTCAGTAGAAATTTTTGGGATTCTTGTATATATATTGGGCACCTGCAAATCCACGGGAGGATAGGACCCACATGCACAGAAGCATCTACATCCCAAGAACACTGGTTCCATCCACAGAAACTGTGTTTGTTCCAAACTGCTTTTTGAAGAATGATGATGGCAGGACCCTGTGATATCCTACAGTAAGCACTCATCAAACACAAAATCTTGAGGCATCTGTTGTGTGGCTACTGCAAAAGAAGAAAGGAAATCCTGTTCAGAAATATACTGATTAGAGTATTGTATTCATGAAAGGGGAGGTAATTATTTACTTCCCATTAGTATTTAAGTTTCCTCAGCCCAAGCTTGATCTTTACATGCATCTACTGTATTTCAAGAAAAACTGTTGAGAGTCCATAAAATGCTATCAAGAAGCATAAGAGGTTAGATAGATGTCCTGTAATGATGGGGATTCATTTTACTTAGTCTAAAAAAGGAAAGCCTAAGGAGAGGCATGATTACATTTTCTAATGTGTAAAAGATGCTGTAAAGAGAGTAGTGATTAATTGCTCACAATCACTCACTGATGGAAAGATGTGAAACATATTCCTTCACAATTTCTGAGGGAAAAGAATGACTACAAGAACCAAAAGAGGGTGGAACAGAGAGAATGTGGACTCTAGTGTACAGGGTTTAGGATAACACACACCATCATGTAGATCTTACCCAACCACAGTAGGATGTACTAACATATTCTCATCCAGCTCAATAAATGAAGAAAATGACAGTATGAGACAATACCAAGATACTGTATTACTTTACACTAGGATTGCATTATTTGTCTTCTGGACAAGAAGACAGTAATGCGTCACTTGGAGCAGCAGTTTTATGGATGTTTCTGACCACAGAATTATAGAAAAACAGAGATGGAAAGGACCTCATAGTACCCTGTGCTCCAGCCCTTTAAACTGGAGAAGATTCAAATACTTCTGCTCCTTCAGGAGTGCTGCAGAGCACTGTGTTACTTATAATTCTAGATCTATTCATTCTCAATGTTGAATCTGAACATTATTGTCACTTCTTTTTGTTTTTATTTGGTTCTTCAACCAAAAAATCTTTGATTGATAGAAAACTATTAGTTTTGAGAATAATTTACACATCAGGGGAGGCTACATTACTATAGTAAAAGTTAACTTTTGGCTTGATCTTCTGATTTCTTTCATAACTTCATTACAATTTTTTCAAATGATGTAATTTTAACACAATTTTTTGACATGCTCCTGATAAAAGACATATTATTTTAATGACTTAAAAAAAAACTTTATGAAATACTTTGACCAGGTATTTTGCTAGTAGAAAATTTTCTACTAAATTAAAAGAAATTTCTACAAAAATGTCAGAAAAATCACAGTTTTTAATTTAAATTGCTTTTTAATTGATTTTTTCTGTTTCTGCAATAATTTATATTGTAAACAAGTTTCAAACATGTCCATCAAATTTAGTGCCTAGTTGTATCACCACAATGACTGAATATAATGAAAATAAAATCTTTTAAACCAATCAGAAAACAAAGGTAATGTTCCCCCCAGGATCTGCTAGTGGTTGAATACTCTGTTAAAGGATTTGATTTTATGAATATTTCTCCAAGATAAGTGGGGATATGGATTTACACCAAGTTACTCTGAAGAAACTGTCTTTGTACGCACCTCTCCCCTAAGCAAAAGGAAAAGTGGTTTATTGCAGTCATCATCAGGTGCAACTTTCCTTATATTTACCATGGCCTGTGGATGTTTAGAAAGGCTGTTTTCAGGCAATTCCTGCCCCAAACGGCTGTTATAAATGCACACTCTGGCTTGTTTTGCAATGAGCTCTTTATGTAACCATGCTTTCAAAATAGCAGTTTATCTATAGGGAGCATCTCTGAATTAAACTGAAGGAGCAATAGCACTGTTTTTGATGCTGTTGAGAGTCCTTGGTGCTTTTTACCATTATAGAGTGGTGTTCTCTGGAGAAGTAGCATGTGTGTGTGTGTATGTGTGTGTGTGTGTCTGTGTGTGTGAGAGAGAGAGAAGGAGAGAGAGAAAGAGAAGGAAAAAGAGGGAGAGAGAAACAGAGAAAGAAAGAGGAAAAGAGAGAAAGATAGAAAGAAATAAAGAAAGAAAGAGAGAGAGACAAAGGAAAAAAGAGAAAGGAAAAAAGAAAAACAAAGAAAAAAGAGACCAAGAAGGAAAGGAAAAAAGAAAGAGGAAAAAGAGGAAGAAAGAAAGAAAAAAGGAAGAGAAGAAAAGAAGAAAGAAAAAAGTGAAGAAGGAAAGAGAAAGTAAGTAAAAAGGAAAAAATGAAAAATGAAAAATAAACCCATGTGTTTACAAAGGTTTTGCAGGTCTGCTTGTTCCAGCACTGCTATTAGAGCCCACACCAAGAGGTGTTTTGGGTCCTGGGGCAAATAGACTCTTCTCCCCCTCACTCTTCACCTGGAGAAGTACCTGGGTGGTCCTGTCATGCCACTCCTCTTTCCCCAGTGCCCTCCTCCCTCCCTTCTTGCACTGTAGCACAGAAACCTTAAGTATGGAGCAGCAACAGCTGCCAAGAAGTGAGAGAGGCTGAACCAAGCAGAGGAGAGGGCTGCTGCTAGAAGAGGAGTGGTGTCCCCGTGGCCCCAGTTCTCCCCCAGGGAGACCTGCCCTGCTTCTCCTGCATCATTCAGGCCCCACCAGCCCCACCGTGCCTTGCCTTGGCTGGCCATATACAGCTGTTGGTTCTCTATATGGTGTCTGCATATCTTCACCGTGGTATTTGGAGCATTACAACTCCAACCATTACAGTACCTGAAGGGGGCCTATAAGAAAGCTGGGGAGGGGCTGTTTGCAAGGGCATGTAGCGATAGGATGATGGGCAATGGTTTTAAACGAGAGCAGGGCAGGTTTAGATCAGACATTAGGATGAAGTTCTTTACACTGAGGGTGGTGAGACACTGGAAGAGGTTGCCCAGAGAGGTGGTGGAGGCCCCATCCCTGGAGACATCCAAGGCCAGGCTGGATGAGGCTCTGAGCAACCTGATCCAGTTGAAGATGTCCCTACTCACTGCAGGGGGGTTGGACTAGATGGCCTTTAAAGGTCCCTTCCAACCCAGCACATTCTATGATTCCCACTGCACTCACAGTGGGCCTGAAAATAAACGCTTGGTCTAACTACTATGGCTTCATGGCAGGTTGTTGTGTCCATCTGGGCAGGAGCGCCATGCACCTCCTTTTAGGCAGCATTGCTGCCCAGGAGCCCCAGGGGAGCCCAGCAGATTGCCCAGTGAAATTACTGAGCTTTCATGTTTCTTCCCCACTTTCTTTGTTTGTTAGGAAACAAAATGGCCTGCCTCATGGTTTACACAAGTTTTCCAGAATGGAATCCCCTCTCTCCTGGAGACTATATTCTTGAACTCGAGATTAAATTTTTAAATCCACAGAGATCTATTCGATTGGAAAAAGTTTCATTCTGTCACATTTTAGTAGGTTGCAAATAATGATTTATGGGACTGAAAAAAAAAGCCATTTTGTTCAACATGATTTCATTACACTGTAAAAACACTGATCATGATAGTGTCATTAGCCCAGTCACACTGGAAAAGCTTCAGAATTGTGCCTGTGAGAGAGAGCACTGAAGACACCCTCCTATTTTTCCTAAAGCATGAAGGGTGTATTGATTTGGGTTTTTTTAAATGAAACTCTGCCATATTTTATGAAACATAAGCTTCTCCAAGACAAGATGTTAATCTGTATCTAATACATGTATAAGGTTAAATACGGCATGAGAGGCAATAGAGATTACTGCAGTTCTCTGGTTCACTGCTTTAAGGGAGAGAAACCTAGCTCAAATCTAATTTTACAAGGAAATTGCTGAAAGATTGGATGTAGTAGAATGGATATAATAGAACAAGGTATTTAAAAATTCCGTGCTCAGATGGATAATAAGCACTTCAAAATTATATCTGGCCACTGAGAAATGTGCACTTACTCCAAAGCAACTCCTGCTCTTTAATAGTCACTATCCAGAGCATTTAATATCTGACAATTTGATTTTTAGTATTAAGGTGACTTTGGTTTGAATAGACCTAATACCAAATGATCTAACAGAATTTTTTAAAATAAAACTCTGTGTATTTCTGACTTGAAAGAAGGCAAATACTAGCCTTTTCCTGAGCTGTATTAGAATAATCAGCTTTTGAGGATGGTGAAGGAAATACCTTAATACCCAAATGGTATGGCTGAAAAGCAAATATTGATACTTTCTTGGAAGCAGGATATAAAATCAAAGACAAAACAGATTTCTATTGCACTCAAGGATTTTTACAAGCCTGACAGAGGTCTGAGTTGTTGTTTAAAGCACAAGCTGATGATCGGTACAGAAAGGGGAAAAGGCAGCTTGTTTGCTTTAATGAGAAGATCAGCTTTCAGCATAACATGAGAAGAAAAGTTGCTAAATGGTTAAAAGTAATCCGTGGTGTACTGGGTCTAGGTTAACAAGTTCGTGTCTGTTGACCTGAACCAGTGCTTGAGGGTGACTCAGCTGGTGCCTGAGCGGTGACTAGTTCAAATGTGATAGTATAAACCAAAATATCAAAGAGACACAAAGACCAGTGGTCCCTCAGGTCTCATGCTGTTTGATTCAGTGTCAAAACTCCCATTGACAGGAGACCTGGCACGCGCAGGACAAGTCGGTGACAAAAGGACCCACCTTTTGCAATTTTAGGAGAGACATTTGCTATGTAGGAGAAGTTTGACTTGCTAGCTGAATTGTCGCAGGGGGATTTGAATTCACTAGCTGAAAAAAAATGATAAATGTATTAAGTTGTTTTGCACGCTGTGACAGATTAAGGGTAATCTTTTGAAAAGCTCCCACATCTTATTTTCAAGAGAGTCACCGAGGTGTTTAAAGGGGCTTTGGATCAGTGCCTTAGTTAACTGGTGTCTGATTTTCCCCATCAGCTGCTTCAACAGAGTCGTATAGCAGTCTGCATGCTGTCTTGCTGCTCCTTGAGGAATGGTTTTCTGACTTGCATCTTAGCAGCTATGCATAATAGGGGAGGATTGTACTCTGCACTCTAGGAGATACACTGCGTCATTTGTGACACTAATCTGGGCAAGTGGTATTAAATCAGTATGGTCTACAACAGGTACTCTTGGGCCACAGAGATGCCAGGGGTCTGTGAGTACTGAGGTTGGAGCAGGTGCTCCTGCAGGGTGTCAGCCCTGTTGCCCTGTTGCATTAAATGCTGCAGATGCTGTGTGTTAAAAGCGAAGTCATGGCACTGCTCCTTCTCTGATCGTTGTCTTCCTTATGGCCCCCTTTTTGTTGGCTTTTGGTTCAGACACGTTCAGAGAAATGAATAATGTATGCAATGAAACTGTGCAAAGCAGTTATTTGCAGGGTAGCACGCACAAAAGATAGCTAGGGATCCATAAGGGTTAGGCTAAGCACTTACATGCTCATCACCCTGCTGCATAAGGCAACTAAAGAGCTGCTTCTGCCTGGAGCAGTGTTTGCCAGAAAGGGGTAGGGCTGGCCCCCACAGCTCTTCCATAGGTCCCACAGCACCAGGGATGTGTCTCTGTCTCCACTGATGACACTGATGGCTCAGCTTGGGACTCCTGCCTGGGACCTCACCACCCTAAACCCCCACTCATCGGGCTTTGTCCTTTTCTGTCTATGCTTGTGTTTTTCCTACTGACTCCTTGAGTTATAGATGTTTACCACTTAAGCAATATCATTTGTAATTTTGGCCTTTCTCGCCTGTCTATAGAATTTCTCATGGTTCTTTCTCAGCAGAACAAGCCCAGCTTGGGGCGGGGGAAAAACTTGCAGTAGGGACTACAGGGAGACTACAGCATAAACTGTAGGGTGTAGAAACTGCTACAATGGGATAATTGCACTAAAAGGGTAAAGATCCTAGTATTTTTTCTTCTTCTACACTGTTTATTCATTGTACCACATTCTTGGAATCTCTCTTTTTAGTACTAGCCTTTATTTCAACCATTGTCTTCAGATGATGAAGACAAATTCTTATTTCTGTTCATTTGTGAAAGTATAACAAGGGTGTGTTTGCCAAACAGGATCGAAACTGAGCAGGTAGCGGCTTCCTTGCTCCATATTCTAAGCATTCATTCCAATTATATTCCCCAATAAACACTCTCCCAAGGTCATACCTCAACTGTTTGCCCGTAGCTTTCCAAGTGTTTTTATTTCTGGCTCTGTCTGAAAATAACTCAAACAGCACCACCAATCCTATCTAAAAAACCCTTTCTTGCTCTAGAGTTCGCCTCATTTTACTACAGGCCAGCTGATTTGTGGTAAATCGCACGGATAATACGACGTAATTCATATTAGCTCAGCTGCCGGTGAAAGAGAAAAAATCAACATATGTCAGTGTAAAGTGTCTGACTTAAGTCATATTTGCGGTAGGGGTTAAAAATACATACCTGGACTGTTAATGGAGATTCACCAACACGTGGATTTCTTTTAATCCAAAGTAGTTTATTAATGTGCTTATGCTTTTAGCTACTTACCAGCCTCTGTGTTGAATGGGACTTTCCAAAGCTTCCCCTTTACTCTAGAGTCATAATTCCTTCTGCAGTTTTCATGCCTGAAGAGTGGCCATCTTTGTCAACATTTTGCTCTATCTAAGCCTAACTTATCAGCCTTAGTTATCAGTACTAATAGTACTTATGCAAATAGAAAGATTGAATCACAGAGTTAATGGCTTAGCAATTTATATACAATTTAGTGTGGATAATGTAAGTAAAATTGGATCCATATAAAGCACATATTAATGCGCTTGTTGTTATGTGTGCTGTCAAAGGTTTTTTTGAAGACAGACAGATTTTCTGAAGTAGTCTTTGCAGTGTGGATGAAAATGTGATATGCAAGGCCTGCTGAAAGGAAAAGCATGAGAGTGCAAAAGAATTCATTATATCTATAGAGAGGAAGGGAATAAACTGAAATAAAAAGCATACCACTGACGCTTCTCTTGACAGGCAATCAGATAGGGAGGCTGAGTCCATCTGAAACTTGTAGGTGCCTCAGGAATTGAGACAGTGCAATTCTCTGCAGGTCAGCAGGGGATAATAAGAAAATCTGTCAAAGTTGAGGGAAGAGTCAACTTTCTAGACCACAAATCTGATCTGAGCAGAGTCAAGAGACAAAGAGTTCAAAAGGTTAATGCTGCTATGCTTATTTAAGTGAACATTAACACTGTTGTGAGAAAACAGATGGAGAAGAACTGGGGGAATTATTTGACTGGTTAGATTTATAAAACAGTGAGCAGAAAGACAGACATCTCATGCAAAGAAGCTTGTCACAGTGAAAGTGTAAGCTGAGGTCTTCTTTTAGTTTTGCTTACAAGTCATTTGAATTAATGGCCTCCCAATCACCAAAATTATGTGCATCTATGTAAGAAATCAGTGGGGAAACATCTGGGTTGTACATAACGTTCACCATCATGTCTTTCATCAGATAAATTAACAGCTTTGTTTTGCAGTGGCTGTAGAAAGAGACAAAAACATCGGAGCACAATGGCGCTTACCATTTTTCTGTCAAGATGGAGCCATTATTAGGTATGCTACTATCAGTGATGATCAATGTGAAGCAGACATACTTGCTGGGAGTCTGTTCGAACACAATACAAGGGAACAAACAGCAAGGTGGGGCCATTTTGTGGATAGATTACAACCTATTGCTCACGACCTGCCTTTATTACATCCCTTTATTTCCATCTGAAGAGAAGAGAAACCCAAATAACAGCGGGTTCTGTTGCTCTGATGACAGCTTGAGAAAAAGTAATAAGGAATTCCTACAGCTATAAAAACAGAGTGAGGAAAGAGAGCCAAGTTGCCCTTGGAGCTGTCACTCTTTGCAAGGCTCTTTTCTTTTCACTTACTTTTGTATAATACTTTATGGCTAAACAGCTATTTTTATAGCCAGATGAGGACATAACTCATTCTTTGAGGAGTCTTGGAGAATTGGCGAAGAATTTCTGGTAAACCTTCAGATGGCAAGTCTTATTTCTCATCTGCTTAGATACCGTCTATCTCAAATTTTCAGGCATCTGATATTATGGATGACCTCATGCTTATTAGATCTGTTGTTTGGGCTTGAGCTGGATCCAGTTTGAACAAACAATGAATCCCAAAAAGTGTTTTTACATAATTTATTTTTTGTAATCATTTATCTTTCAAAAATAAGGCAACAACCTGAAAAGCATGACACCAGAATACATGAATCGGTTTGGAAAGCACAACCACGTCATATTCTTCATTCCTTTACACCCTATTTTAAATGTTTATTTTCTTTTCCATAATGGAGGAAAAGGGAGAACTGGATGAATATTGAACAATAGTATTCATGAACATTTGCAGGAATTTGAAATGGCTGTTTGATCTATCCATATCAAGGCCCCTTGTTATCTGCTGCTCCTGCGGTTTCAGACAGAAAGGTTTTTGTTCCTAAGGAGGTTTAAGGAATGGCTGATTTGTGTGAATACCCGTATTTGCATGCGAACGAGGCTATTCCTTTATAAACAAGAGCGTTCATTATTCCTCTGTTTAAAAGGATACACTAACCCAATTACTGAGCTGGAAGAATATCCCGTGACTTAGCTAACCAATAACATGCTCCAAATAGGAGGCAGTGTATACTTAAACTGCACAGTATCTGAACCCTTAAGTTGGCATTTCCCAAACCTTTGAAAGTTGAACCCTCCCTTCAGGAAAATAAAAACAATTGCACTCTTCACCCCCTCATGTGTTATTAAAAGCATACCAAAATGAACAGACACTCATAGAAGTCTGTGTGGATCTGCATGTTGAGATACTTCCTCTCCCTCCAAAACATGCTTTGAACAGTGTAGAAAGAAACTTGTTGTTGATGTTTAAAACAACTTAGTTAATTCTTTTTGAAATTAAGAGTGCCATCACACCTCAGAGCCACTGCTTCAGGCTTTCTGCAGACTCAGGCAGGTATCAGTTACACTCAAGCAACGTTTACTGTATAGCCCATGAAAGAAAAACTGAGATTAGAGGGCAGCTGAAAGACTGAGACTGTACCTCATGTTCTGCTTATAATCAAATGTAGTCCACATTAGATGAAGCTGAGAAAAGTTAAAGTCTACTTGTGCAAAATGTTAATTTCAGATAGTAACTATATTAAAAAAAAAGGCTCAGAGGAATCAACAGGATCAAGAGGCATTTCATTTTGGAGATCAGTCTCAAAGCCTATTCACAAATGATTCTCAAACAGAAAAAAGGTTGTATTTACGGTGAGTATTACTGAGGATGAATAATCCATCCAGCTGTGCTAAGTAGCATGAGAAAAAAATGAGTTCTTAAGTTATTTCTGGCTAAGTTATACTATACATAAGGAGGTTTATACGATTTAGGTAAGATCTGGAAAAGTATCCAAACTTCTGAATTTATACTCAAGCTTCCACACCTCTGGGTTCAGGGTAACAGGGAAGATTTATAGAGCCTGGCACAAAATGAAAAAGCATGCTTTGCCTGCCTAATCATCAGTACTCCCAACCCTTTCCACAGCTGCTATTTACCTCCTCCTCCTCCTCTTTTTCTTTTTTTTTTTTTTTTTTT
>VXBO01013045.1:0-56897 GCA_013400135.1 Rhinoptilus africanus | reverse complement strand
CAAGGGGTTTCTTTTCTCCCTCCTACAGCCAAACCCCGAGGATATTTAATTAATTTTTAAAATTATCCTCTTTTTATCTCAGCTTCTGTAATAACTATTATTTCTTTGCCCCACACTGTTCACTTTATCTTATCATGTGGCTTCTTACATCTACTCTGCAGATGCATTTTCAGGGCTCTTTGCAGCTTTGCCCCAGCACCTCATCTTTCATCACCCAACCTCTTTGTTCCTCTTTATAGTGCCTCCTCTTCATACCTTGTTGCTGCAGCTGAACCTATGACACTTCCACACTGTTCTCTGGGCCTAGGAGAAATGCAAATATAAACCAGTTGAATTCCAGGAGATGATGTTGGCATGAAAATGTATACAGGCACTGTATTAAAGCACTGGTAAAACAAGACCTCCGTGTTAGCTATAGAAATGTAACACATAGGCCTCATTCAAGATAGGATTATACTCTTTTTCTGGAATTTGAACTTTTGATTCTTTGTCATTGACATCTATCTTTGACCAGTATTTGTTCTGTGTTTAAAACAGAGAAAACCCATGTATCTTGCAGAAGTACTCTGATGACAAAATGACCTATCTTAACACAGTAAAAAATTCAATGACTGGGGCAGAAAATTTTCCTGATTTTACAAGTTACTGACAAGAATCTTCAGATAACTAAGAACTAGCTGCAAGACAGACACCAAATATCTCAGAGAAACAGAGGAAAAGTATCTCTGGAGTTTAACGGAGGAAAAAAAATAATGCAGGTTCCATATGTCCTTTGCATGGTGTTGAGTTGCAAGTATCTGTGATGTTCCCCTCAGAAGTCTCGCCTGACTTGCTTTCTTCCACAGCCCATGATCTGATCACTCAGTTGTTCTGAAGCATCACTGATTGCTTGCAGTCAAATGACATAGCTTGGAAGGTAAACTTAAGCTTAAAGACCCTTCTTCGGACAAAAAGAGAAGTAT
This sequence comes from Rhinoptilus africanus, assembly GCA_013400135.1. Lineage (NCBI taxonomy): Eukaryota > Metazoa > Chordata > Aves > Charadriiformes > Glareolidae > Rhinoptilus > Rhinoptilus africanus. The sequence continues at coordinate 55,935 of VXBO01013045.1, read as the reverse complement.
GGCTATTACAACACAAATAATCTGGTCTTATTTTCTCTTCCTTGTGTTCTCTTATCTTATCCCTTTGCTCTTTTTAAAAACAGCCAGAGATTATAAACACAGTATATTGTCTTTGAATCATTTATGCTGTTTGCATGTATTCCAGAATTCCTTCTTTGTTTGACTAGTTTCAGGTTCTCTGTTGAAATAAAGTACCTGCATAGTTTTAATGTCTGTCTTGGTTTTAGCTCCACAAAATGTCTTTCAAATGGCTTTACTTAATAAACACCAGTGATCAATATTCCAGTGTATGAAGTACTTACATATCCATTTTATCACAGTGTCCCTGTATCTTTCAATCTTTTAAATGAAGTGAGGAGGTTTAAGATTTATAAGCTAACAACAAACAGTCATTCAGTTGTTAAAGAAAATAATGCACAGAACTGCTGCGCTCTTCTAGCTTCATTCTTTCAATTTGCATGGAAAATTCCTGTTGCTGGATGTTTCCATCTCTCTGAGCCAAAGCGGGATCAAGATAGGAGTGTTGGACATTTTCTGTCCAGCCCCTGAAGTCTCCAGACAAGAAGAAAAAGCTTCTTTTCCATCACTTCTTGATCTCTGAAAAAAGGCCTCAAACCTCCCCTTCCGCACCCTTGGTGTGAGTGAGGTTGCTTAAGGACTTCAGCCAACCCAAACATGGTATAAAAGAGCAAATTGTTTATACTTTTGTCTCCTACCTCTTCTAGGTCTTTCTGGAAGTTCTGGAAAATTTGGCATGCCTTCTTAAGAAAGTCTTTCCCAACATAGTGGAAGACACTTGTTGTACGTGCCACTTAGACCTGTGATATAAACCCCCAGAACCGCAGAGCAAAAATGCAGGATGGGATTGCCTTGCTGAGACTATTCCCATCTTTTCTGTAAATGTTTATGTAAATTCCTGTGTAAGCTATTTCAGCAACTGAATGGCCAAGGCTTTGTGTAGCCACTGTAAAACTCCTTTACCAGCTAAGGAGAAAGATTCTGAGCTGTGTTTCCCTAACTCCCGGCCTCTCTGTATCTCCTCCGTGCTTCTGCCAGCTACAGCATGGAGCTGTACCTGTCCCTTTTGCACACCCAAAGATCCAGTATTTCAGACCAAGAGAAATATCTCCTCCCTTGGCACAAGCGCTTCCACAATAAAATGGCTCTTGTAAAGTAAGTGGAGGCTTTGGGCTGAGGGTGAATTTCATTCCCCTTCTAAAGAAAATGAAGATGCACAAGAAGCAGAGTCATAGCTCTAACTGATGACAGAGTTGCACTACTTTGCTCTTTAAAAAATGGCCAGGATAGCAACAACAGATATTCCCCATGCACCAGCTTAATTGAAATCTCCACGTCAGTTTTAAATCAAGTAACCATCAAGCTACAGAGGACATTGCTAAAGGAATTCAGAGTTCCTCAACAATTAGTTAAGTGCCTACAAACCTGGCCATTTCAGTTCCTTCGCTGGAAATACACTTGAAACGAGCAACTCCTCCCAAAATGTAGTCTTGATCCTGCACTCTGATTTGTGATCTTATAGAGACTGGGGATGAAGGAGCAAGCCCTAGTATTTCTTTCAAAACAGCCCTTTCCACTTCATTTAACTTACAGAAGAACTGGGCACTGCTCCTGACAAAAACCTTAAGGCATTACTGAAGCACTAATAAGTAACTTAATTAAAAACAATGAACATTCTCTGAACATTCAGAACTGAAACATAATGCTAATTTCAATAAAAGAAAAGAAATATTTTACTTTTACTGCACTCAATTAAATACTAGCTTTGCTGGTACTATGTTCATAGCAAAATTACTGTTGATGCCAGCATAGGCGGGACTTTAACCATTTTTCTCAGTAAAGGAAGCTTTCAAATGCTAGTTTATCTTGGGTAAAAATAATCTAGAAGTTAGATCTCTCATTAGTACTTGGAAGGTGGCCCTAATACATGTGGAAGCCTTACTGAGGTGCATGGGAAGTGGGTATTGATGATTTGGTCCAGAGGGATTACATTTTGATCCGTGTTCCTAACCCCAGATAAGTGCCTCTTGTACAACTGTAGCAAAAAGAGCTTAAACCAATCTACAGCAACAGCAAAAGACTCCACTGGGGAGCAAGACATCTATCCACTTTCTGTCTCCATTCCCCCAGGGCCAACTTGAAACACCTTGGGGGAAGGACAGGCTATTCTGGCTATGCCAGCTGTTCTCTGTAGCATCATTATTTGCTGGCACAGTGAAGAGTCATTCTGAAAATGCTCTAACTTGCCCAGGAAATTGATTTGTATGTAGAAGCTTCTGTGACCAGAGGAATAGGGTGGTGGAGGACTGGTGGAAAAGTCATCTTCCTAAGGTTCACTAAATGCTTCTCTGACACTCTGGGAGCCTAGTCTTTAATGTATCAACTGAAAATTAGATGAAGAATTTTATTTCCACTCCCTTGTATCAATCATTATGGCTTCCTGTGCAAACACAGACATTTTTGTCATTAGGCTAAAAATAAAACCTTTTGAGAACTTAAACAACTGGTCTGTCTAGTTCGTTTTGTGCAATGCTTTTGATGGTAGTAGCAATAACAGGATGTGCTGACCATTTCTCAGTGTAATAATTTGGTCTAGTCACTGATATAAAAAACTTGCCCTTTGACATTACAATTTATTCACAGCAGGCCTAACCCAAGACAGCTTAAGTAACAAAAATATTGATAAATAATTTGCAATTAGAGGCATTCTCTTGCCTATGTTAAAATAAGTATAATAATAATACAAAGAGAGCCCTGTAGTGATAGGTGTCTTTCATAGAGCTGATTAAGGTTATATTATTATCACTGTTGCCTTTCCAGTTATATTTCACTGAAAAAACTTGAACATAGCTATGACTCTTTCTCCAGTGCATGAGCCTAGGGAGTCTAAAGTGCTGTTGTGCAAAAGACATGCCCACATTTGGGTCAACTAAATCCTTCTTTGCAAATTGGTCATGCTAATAACTACCATGTATGCATATGAAGGAGAATTAAAAAAAGAGTTTGTATGGGGTTGAGCGTCCACTGTCATTTCCCTTGTCCCTCCCTTATTTCCTCTTTATTCACCAAACTCTCATCAAGCCTTTCATTGCCCTCCTCCCCTGCTGACTTGAGGAAGTGTTTTTGAATGGTGCTCTCTGAGTTAATTTTAGGGTTTAAGTCGGAAGGGTCCATGTTTCTGTTTCGATCTCGATCAGGAAATACAAAGCCACAGTTCGTATTCATGATCAGGTTTGCAAAGAACCATTTCCTCAGCACTTATTTTTAAATTTTGTTCTTCTGGGAGGAAAAGACCCTTCCATATTGAAATCAAGCCAAATTAGTTTCACCTTCCTGAAGTATTTATTGTATTTCCAGAAAAAAAAAAAAAAAAAGAAGAAAGCTGGAAGTCAGGAAAACATATTAATCCTACATACAGACCTATACAGATGCTTATGTTTTGTTGAGAAAAATAGTTGGATTACAAATAAAGTTTCTGAACTTATCTCATACACATTAGATCCACAAGGGGAATTTTAGTTCTACTGTAAAACTTTTCCCTGAATTATAGGAATATGTCTTTAAAGAGATTCATTACTATAATGACTTAGAACAAGGAGTGTAAGTGTAGAGAACTGCCACTTTAATCAGCTTCTCTAGCCATCCTGTGGGCTGAGTATTCGCTGCATTTATAAGGGTTGTGCCTTTTATATTATACTCAGGGAGCTGTAGTTAGACTATTTAAAGCAGAAACTGACGTCTATGGGGAGACTGGGTATGAGACAATGTTTTATGCAGCACAAGCCAAAGGCTTGTAAGAATTTCTTGTTCACACGCATTACTTCCGTGCTAATGCATTAACAAACTATGTTGAAATTTTCGTCATTTATAAATAAACATTACAAATAGTCCCACAGAATATATAAGGGAAGCCTGAAATTGCAGCCAGAAGTAGACTTTTGGTTCCCACCAGCCCAGTGCAGATACACTCTATGAGGGATGTTGTTGGAGCTACAGCCTGGGGAGTCCCTGCCAGGGTGCATCAGGCACCACCTTCAAGCTGGCTGGCCATTGCCAGAGCATGCTGACCTGATCCTTGCAATTTGAACATGTCAGAGGGAGAAAAATTGCATACAACTTCAGTCTTGGGCTGAAAGACTGTAGCTTTGATTTTTTGTGCTCACTCCAGCCCCGTGACTTTTTTTTTTTTCCTGGGAGATGCTAACTTCAGTGGAGTTGCCTGAGCACAAAACCTGTGTAACCAAGTGGAAAATCAGGTCCAATGCCCCCAAGAGAGCTGGAAAAGACAACTAACCTTTTTTAGCTTATGTCTCTTGAGGGAACAATTTATGGAATACGGGATATGGGAGGTTTATTTGGAAACCATATGGAAACGTTTATGTGTTGTTTTGGTGGGTCTGGGATTAATGTAAGAAAATATGATACCACATATTTGTTGGCAGGATGGTGTTCGAGTGGGGGGTTCATTTTTCTACGGGTTCATTCAAAAGTGTTTGGGACTTTTTCCCAGTATTGGAGTGTATTGGAGGCCAAACATTTACAAGATAAATGGACTTATATACACCTCAGTTGAAAAGGCTGGTTTTCATAAGAGCAAACAACAACAGAGTGAAGACTTTGGCCTGGAATACAGCATGTGAAATGGCTTAATCATCTCAGTTAGTGTTGTCATGCCCTACTGAAGTAATTTTTCCAGGAATCACTTGTAACTTGTAATTCTGGTAAGCAGTTACCTTACGTCCATGTAGCCTTTTCCTTTACTGTACCAAAAGCACTAGACTGATCTAATGATGTCAGATTAGATCTGACTTTCTGACCTCAGTCTGTCTGCTCTGCTTGAGGGGAGATTTAAGCAGGGGCTGCACTGGTGGAGGAATCCAGTCCGTGGTCTCACCCAGAGCCTCTGGAATTGCACAGATAAAAGCCAGCCCCACTTCCCACTCAAGTTTGTATCACCCACCTCTCTCTAATGCTGGAGCTATTTGGGTTTCAATCTACCACAGGACGCAAGTTCCTCTGTGCAGACTCACAGTAGCTTTGCCTGTAGGTAAAAGCAATGTCAGATTTCCTTGTAAAGATTGCAGCTGAGTTTGCTGCAGAGATTCAATAAATAATGGGGATCTGTGAGGCTTCTTCTCTTCTTTGAACACCTGTAAAAGATGATTAATCATTCCTCCCAGAAATATTTTTAAAAAATGTTTTCTCACCTTCCTTTTTCCACCTGTCTCCCCTAAGACTACATCCAAACTTAGAATTTGTCACAAAATGTAGGTGGTGGAAATGCCTTACCTGCTGCCACACCATTGCATGTTATTTGGAAGAGGAAAGTGGAAAACAACTTAAATAGAAAAGTAAAATGTCTACAGACCCATTCCATAAATTGTATCAGACAGTCTCTCTCTAGATTTTTCCTTTATTTTTAATATTACAGAAACAGATGTACTCAGATAACATTCTCAGATACTTTTAATGAGCACAGGAGATAGACAGAAGGGCCAGTTTGGACAGTGTTGCCAAAATATGAGCTATACACAGCCCTGAGGCTTTAGGGGCCTAATTTTTCCTGGAATGGGAGGAAAAGTTAGTGTGATATTTGCTGAGAGTAGTGTACATGTTGATTCATGTTAACTAGGAGCCCTGTGGTGATAGTGATATGAGTCTTCTAGGGAAGACAGATTAGAAAGAGGCAGATTGTTGTTTTAGGGCCAGATGGCCCCAGACCAATGAAGACTACATGGTTAGCATCCCCAGTGCACTTGTACCTTGCGCTTGAGCTAGAAAGTACCTGTTTTCTGCTGGGAAGAATGAATTCAGAATAAAGAGGAAGATGCTAGAAATAGTGAAATCTCCCGGGGGAGGGAAAAGATTATCAAGTAAAAGGGAAAATTAATTTTATGAAAGGCTAGCGTTTCCTCACACAGTCCGGGTTACTTGGACATATCTGTGGTGACCAGCTGACATTCAGGTCTGAGTCTTTCCTGCTACGGGACTCCATGGAGGAAGTCCAGGTCTATCAAAGTTTGCTCTAGCAAAAGACCACTATGCAACTCCAGGATCCTAGAAAGCATGGAGCTAGTTGTGACCTGGAACAGTGACTCACAAGAGAGGAAGGTGCCAATGCTCAGGCAACGCGTCGAGCACAACAGCTGGTGAAGGAATTTGTTGGCATTGCACCCCAGCTGCTGCAGATGTTTGTCCTTTTAAAATTTTGTGGAGGTGCTGTAACGCCTAATGTATGCTGCACCTCCAAAATTGCTGTGATCTCCATTTTTCCTGCAAATAGCAGTGCTTGCCCTAAAAGTGGGCAAAAGATTGTTTCATGCAAGTGTTACTGACACATAGCAACCTGGGGACAACTCAAAGGATGGCATGCTTAGAGAATGAGACTCCTGAGGGGCTACTATAGCTAATACCATTGCCTGGGGAAGTATTTGAAACATATGTCCTAAAATAAACACCGCCTGCTTACACACAATCTTTTCTACAGCTCCAACTCTTTCACAGGAACACTGGATTATACGTTTAATACCCTTAGACTTCAATATTATTTTTTTTCTTTCTATTAATTGTTAACTGTTAACAAATAAGCTGGAATTATCTGTTGTCTGGGCGTTGCTAGTTCTAGGCTTCCTACTACTAGAAGGAGCAAGCTGGCTTGTTACAAGGTTGTTTCAATCTTTATCATGATTTTGGCTGATTTCCAGTATATGTTGTAAATAAAATGGTAGGCATATGTGCTTATTTCCCTTATGAATCATGGAAGAACACGTGTGTGCACTAAATATGCTGCTATTGGCAATTTTTATGCACTGTGTTCTATTTCCTTTGTTAGAGTAAGATATATGTTATACTAGACTGCAATACACAGTCATTTATCTCTGTAGAGATAGATATCTCTAGGTAGTCAAATTTTTTCGTAAGCTTTTCCGTATGTCACTTTTTTTTGGTATGGGGTGCACTTTAATTCTAATCCAAAGAATAAAATCCTTCAAATGTTACTTAACAGAATCAATAATTCTTGTTTCTCCAATGATGCTGACTTTACTGTCCTTCATTAAATAGATCAATGCATTTCCATCACATTGTTATTCTTACTTTACTGAGAAATTAATTTTGTGTCTACCTCTTCTAAAAATTGCATAAACTGGTAAAGAAAAATCAAACTTAGCTTTTATCTTTCTTTCACATCTGAAAGTATATCTTATAGAATTTCTGTTAAGATCTGCAATAAATATTAAAAATTCGAATGTGTTTACTGTAAGATGAGCTCTAAGAAGTCTCTTTCTTTGAGAGAAACTAAGTTTCTCTGAGCCACAGAAGCCTCCAAGATTATTATTGAGTGACTACAAAATCCAGTTATTTCAACTGAATTGCAGTTTCTCAGGGTTTGACCTCAGCTGTGACTGAATGTTACAAATCATATGGTATGCACAATGGAAGCAGAAAAAAAATCTGTAACACTGAGATGGAAAAGACCTTAGAGAAGTAAATTTCTGTGAACAGGCTGGTGTTCATAGTGCTATCCAAATTAGCTTTCTGAGTGCTGCCCTTTACTGCTATGAAAAAAACCACACAATATTCCCACAAGAACTTCAGTATAAACTCCCCTTATTAACCTGGCTGCCACTAACATTTCCTCCCCAGGTCTCTTTTGCTCTAACCCACTAGAGAATGGCTCCCACTGTAATCATCAGCAGTGGGGAATTAAGCCACAATGAATCAGGTGAACTTCAACAGGGTTCTAGCACTTATGAACATAAAAGGTCACCAAAAGAATTGCTAATGCTTAATCCAGCCATATCAACAAGGAAAGAAGTGTGTTTTGAAGGGAAGCACTAAAGCTATATTACAAAAAACCTTACAAGAATAGTAATATTCAAAAATGGAAAATATCTGTTAACTCATTATCTTATTGTATGGCTGAAAATCATTGATAGGAGATGTCTTTCTTTACTAGATGTAGTCTGTATTTGATTCTGTCACTCATCTGAATTAGTTTTAGCAAGCTTGTTCTTTTCCTTGCTTGTGAAAATAGATAAAAGAATATTTATGAAAAGCAGCTGTTGGGATTATTTGTTCCATCTAACTAGTTGGATCTTTAAGGTTTCATGTAACCTAATCTGCAAAGAAGCTTCATTATCTGTGAAGTTTCGTGATGTAAAATATCTCTTGCACATTTTTTACAAGTCCTTGGACAAAAAACTGTAGCTACTTACCCATTAAACTTATAAAATACTCATTCTCTCATCATCTTTCATACAAAATTTTGTTTATATTTACTTAGTGCGGAATTTGTATAGATTTATAGTAATAAGTAGAAATAAGTAAAACTAGCAAGGAACTTGTTATTCTACCATTTATTCTCTAAATTATGTAGAAATTGATCAAACAAGTGAAATAAAAAATAGTTTTGAACATAATTCTCATTCTTTTGCTTAACTTATGAACATCTTATACTCAAAGAGAATTAGAAAGAGAAAGCAAAATTGGAAAGATAATTGGAAGAGGAAGTGATTTCTCAGGTCAGGTTTTTGTTGCACGTATGGAATTTAAATTGAGAAATGCAGACGTTATAATGGCTTGGATTACAGGAGCCTCTCTCTCTTTCTGCTGATCCCTGTCTGTTTAAAGTACTTGCTGGTCTTTTATGGTGTCTAGGAGTTGCTAAATGAGTTTAAAAACTGTAAAAACCTTTCACCAGACTACCTTGCTTATTTGCAAAGATCAAGGAAGGATTTTGTTTGTTTATTTTTTGGAGATTGATTGAAAGATTTTAAAAGGTGACAAGACAGTCAGGAGGGTTCGGAGTACTGAGGAGATCCTTGATAGCTGATAATTCCAGAAAATACTTCATCAAACAGGGCTGGCAGGCATCTCTTTACTGCTTTGAACCTTCAGGGTTGATAAGGGAGTTTTATAAGATGTCATTTGTAAGAAAATTTGCTTTTCATATATCTGATTTATAGGTAGAGGATTTTCAGTGTGAGGCACATAACAAAAAGTGACTGTGTCTTCATTTGAAAAAAGGACTAGTATCAATGTCACACAGATCCGCCTTTCAGCAATTTTATTCACAAATCCAGTGGCAAAAAAATCTCTGCAGTCACTTAGAAAACCCTGTCAGTAGTAGATTGTATGTGTATGTGTGAAACCAACAGACTATTCATAGGCGCTTTGTAATTAACGACCAAATATTTTGAAAGATCTTGTTAGTAGCAATCCAAAGAGAAATAAGGAAAAGAATGATGTGTCCATACTTCACCATCAAGGCAGATAGTGACTTTACAGGGCATTAAGATATTTCAAGCTCTTTCTAAGATTTTTCTCAGGTGAAGCAAAGAACTGGATCCTGGAATACTTCACCAAAGGCCGTTTTTGTCAAACACAGAAGAAACTAGAGAAGGCTGACCTCCCTCTTTGCTTACAGAAAGTTTTTATTTGCTAGAATTATATATTTAAAACACTTTCTGTTACAGGCCAAGCACCAATGTTATGAAATCACTGAGTGTACATGTATTGAAGAGATTATACAGTGCTTCCAGACAGCAGCAAGAGGTGGACTGAAGTTTTCCTGGAGACCAAAACAGTCATTGTGAGGAAACTGATCTTTCCCTGTCTCACTGCTTTTCCCTGCTTGGAAATGGCAGAGGGTTTGCTGGTTGGAGGCAGGAACCCTCAAACAAACTGATGTTAACTGATAGAAACAACTGGAAAAAATACAATTCTATCTGGTAGCACACAAACCCAACATACTTCAGTCATTTGGTCACTCACTTCTTCCATCACACTCTTATCTCTGTTTTATTATGCTTTATCTTTTCACAAGCCATTCTGGGTCCAAGTCTGAAACATATTTACATTGGGTTAATTTAACAAGATATTTTTTTTCCCCTGTAAGTACCTGCACAGTACATCATGTTCTTCTAGTGTGACAATATTTATAAATAAAATATAATAAAGAAAAAGATTTTTCCTTAGAAGAACATAATAAATAGTTCCATAAAATTTAAGATGCAGCCTTCTCGCCCCCTTGCTAAATATGTGTATTTCATCTACAAGATGAGCAGAACCTTGGATGTGAGTTGCAAAGCAGAATCTGACCTTCACTGGATTGGTAAGTATGACCTAAGGAGAATTTTTTTTCTTATCTATGTACTAAAAGCACATACAAAAGTAAACTGGAATTGGTGCTAATGATTTGGTTCTGGTATTCGTTTCTTTGCAAGCCTATTACAGTCTCCAGGACTTTGGGGATTTTCAGAACAGATGCATGATTTTTGTTTAAGAAGAAGGGCGTGGGAGAACTGCAGTAAATTGGACTTATTTCCATCGTGCTTAGAGGCCTTTTCTGCTGTTACTGATGTTAAATGTAGAGGTCCAAGTTAAAGCACCCACCTGTTAAACTTTGCATGACACAAAATGTGTTACTCTAAACCTATGCAAAAATTAGAAAAAAATCCTGTGGTTCTGGGAGTGAAAGAAATCAAAAGTAATCAAACAACAAGCAAAGTCAAAGAGAATAGCTGGTGCCAGGAAAGGGAAAAAAGTAGGGATGTAGCTAGTGGCAGGATGATGTGGGTTATGGCAGTATAGGCAAGAAACGGTGTTGGACAGAGGATGAATGCAGTTTTGAGGAAAAAGCAGCACTTTTCACCAATTACAGTACAGAACCAAAATGCTTTGAGGATGGACTGCTCCTGAGGTAATAAGCGAAGGGAAGACCTGCCTCAAAGGCTGAGAAAATTCTTTTATTTTTCAAGTTGTGTGTAAGAGCTATTTATTTTATGGATCTTGCTAGCCATTGCTTTGATGAGTCGAGAAGGACTGACTAGCGAGATTGACTTCGCTGGCCCTTGGTGAACTCCCACTCTGGGGTTCAGCAGTGAATCTTCCTTCCTTCACTTCAAGAGCATGCCTAATTTACACAATCTATCTCCTTCTGTACAACTTCCACTGGAGTCAATGGGAGCTGTGTGCCTGAAGCCAAGGGCAGAATTTGGCTCAGAGAGAGTGTAACAGCTCCAGTGCTTTGCCAAATGAAATACATTTAGAGTCTGACATGCACAGTTGGATGCAGTAAGTAAAAAATCAGTTTTGCTGGATACAAGGCTTCACTGACTAGTGCTACTTCCCTCTCATCATTGTTAAAAGATGTGCTTTATAAGAAAAAACTGTGCTAGATCAAACCGGAGACTTATCTTACCTACTGTTCATAGAGTGATACTTTATGTAGTTCCTTAGTTTCCAGTGCTTTGTGGCTTAGGACTTCCTGTGTCAGAGGCCGCATTTTTTATTTAGCTCTGCATCGATTATAATGAAAGTTGTGCCAAGTTTAATTGCTTTCTTTGTCACAGTTCCTTGGAACACAGTTCTTTTAACTCATTCCAAATCATTTCCCAAAAATCAGCAGCAGTAGCAGCACAGTTGACTGATATGATCTGTACCTCATTTAAAACAGCCATTCAGCTTGTCTAGTCGCCGCTGAACAACAAGTATTTTACTGCTAAGTCGCCGTATCTCATAGTTCAACACTCACAGGAACATAGCTCCTTATGTGGCTTTTTCTTGTGAGGTTCTTCTCATGAAAAGCTGTTCTAAACTGCAGGCAAATGACTACCTTGTGGAAGTAGCCTTTTAGTCGTCTGTCTTTTTTGCATGAGGTATTGATAATTCCTATGGGATCACCTCTTCTCATAGTTATAAAGATTAATTGAACAAAATTGCACATATGGACAACTCCTCAGCTATTCACAGGCTTTTACAGCCTACAGGAGTCTTCCATGGGAACTATTAGTCGCAGCTGTTTGTTCTTCCCTAAAAACACAGTGGCTTACTGCTATTTCCCTAAACAAATAACTCTAGAAAAAAAAAAAAAACCCACAGTGCATTTAAGTGTTAACTAAATAACCTTAAAGTGGTCTGGGTTTGTTTCTGGGTTGGGATTTTTTTGAGTTTTTTTTCTTTTGTTTTGTTTTTCCTCTGCGAGACTTTTCTTCCCTATTTTCTTCATCTTTTTACCTTTGCCTTTAAATGTACAGTTCCCACCTCTGGTGGGAAAATCCAAATGAGGAAATCCCTTCACCAGAAATTATTGTAATGGAAATCACCAGTTCATTCAGCCTCCTTAAAACAGCCAGTCTGCACTCCAGCAAGGAACTGGTCTTTCTAACCTATTAAAGTTGAAGACTTTTATCAGTTGTTTCCTTTAAAGCAACATGGCAGAAAACCTTGATTTTGGATTACATGACAATTTACAGTACTTTCTGCAGTGCAGCATACAAGGCCAGATTATTTTTCTTTAAAATTATGTCAGCACTTTGTGCAATGTTCCCAGAAAACGCTTCTTTTCATGTCAAAAATTCCACAGATGCAAAAGAGACTGGTATAAAAAATCAAGGTGCAAATGTTTTGATTAAAACAATGGAAGGTGTTTGGGATTCTTTTCCCCCTCAACATGTGGATTTTAATAACTGCTGTTTGTTAATAATTACAGAACATACTGCTCCTTCTAATAAACATGTCAGAGGAGAACCAAGCTAATTTGTTATATTCCCCTTTGGATATGGTTCCCATATACACAATATTTAGACTAAATCCTGTGACTACTTTTTTTTTTCACTGACAGCTCAGGGAGGCAAGTTCTCAGTGATCTCAGCTACAGGGGATCTGAATCACTGATCATGCTCATAAATTAAAATGCCACACTGTACATGACTGTGAAGTTAGGTGCCTAGAATAGACCAAAGGTGCCTAACTCATATGCAATTCTTTGAGCAATTAAACCTTAGCACTTGATGCTGAAAGCCTGCATGTATGTGTGAAGTTAGGTTTCAGCATGTGAGAAAGTTTGCAGAGCCTGAAAGAAAGAGAGCGAGAGAAGCACCAGTAAGAGCAGAACATTATGTAACACAGTGACTATCCCCGGGGAGGATCTGAAAATATTGTATGCAGCATCAGAAATATTTCCATGTAACATTGCAATATATGATGTACACCTATTAGTTAGATGTGCTACATCTGGGACTTTTTTCTTTATTCACATTTGTACAACGTGTACATGTAATACAGAGGAATCAACCTATTGGAACAGACAAAGAAATGGAAGAATCAAAAGCCTGTATTTGAATAATTAAACAGCACAAAGTTATTGCAATCCAAGCATATTTTTAATTAATCAGAACCAGTCAAAAAAACTTAAGTAAAACATACTTAATTTTATAGACATTTCAGAGCTTCTTAATAGAATAAATCTCTGGTGTGAAATATTTAGGTAATGACTATCATAAAGGAGACTGCTTTAGAGTGCAATAATGTGTTCTGAAAGAGTCGTCTTTTCTGTGTCAGTTAGGAAGAAGATGTCATTATACTTGGCAGTGTATTCATTGTGCCTAATACTCAATGAGCTGTAGCTGAGTAAACCTGGAATGTGCGCCAATACTTCCAGAGTACCTGCCACCCTGCTCATAAACCCACACTGTCACTGTGATTGTCCCCAAAGTATTTTAGAAAGTTTCTTTGCTCACTCTTTTTCTTTCTTTTTTCTTTTTTTTTTTCTCACTTCTTGACATTCTGAATATACCAGAGACAGGCTGAACTGAGGAAAAAAAATCTGAGAAAGGCATCTAAGAGCCAGTCTATTACTTGTTACTTTTGTAAATCCTATCTGTGGCCACCCACAAAGAGAACATGTTTTTTTTTATTTCTTTATTCATGATTCTGTCTTATAGAATCACAGAATCATAGAATGACTGTTTTAAAAACCAAAATTCCCAGAAGTGAGAGAAACTAGGAAATATCCGCTACAGCTTTGTACATGAGTGATATGAGAACATTGTGATCCTCTGCTGTTCATTGTGGGCATGTACCTGCATCTAAGAAGGTATGCTAAAAATACCATAAAGTTCATTATGTACTACTATGACTAACTATTCTCATTAATTTTGAAAATGCATGCAATTTATATTGGTATTGAACACACACTGATGCATGGAAAAGTCTGATTGCTCAGAGAAGCAGCAGATGGTCCTTGCCTTGAGGAGTTCACCACCTGAAAATACAAAAGTAATGTAGGGTGAGGGTGTCTACATGCAAATGAAGGGCTCACCACACAGGAGCAGAGTGGGGATGAGAAAGGTTGAGTCACAAGAGAGGAATGAGCAAGGGCCTGTCAGGAAACACCCTGCGAGTTACAAACATTTTTATTTTTGTTTGATAGGGTTTGAGTAGGTGGAAATCAGTTAAACAGGACAAAGGAAAAGGCAGCAAAAGAGAGGCGAGGGCATTTCAGGATGTGGAGAAGAGAGGGGGGAGCAGGCATGTGATGAAGACAAGGGTAGAGAAAGGGAGAGGCGTGGGGGCGAGATGGGTTGCTACAATAAGCACGTGGGGAGGGATAATTAAAAATCATGGATGTCTGTCAGCCTTTAAGCCTCTTTTACTTTTGCTATGTTGGCTTCATTGTTAGACTGGATCCTCCCTGTTGTCTCTTCCTCATTCCAGGCTGCTCCTGTCATTGTTTAACACAGTTGTGCATGAACCATGTGTGCAGTCCGAAGCCATAAAATTATACAGTGCGCTTAATTGAAAGATTGAAAAATTGCTTTACAGTGACAGTCTACACAATGGTTGACACATAGGGACTGATCTTAGGCTACTGTAGTCAGTAAGTGCAATTTAATGTTGTAACTTTTAAGTATGAAACCAATGATTGTTCCTTTGGCAGATGGAAATTGTTCTTACACCACATTAACTTTTAGAGCTGGAAAGGGAACTTATCCCTTTACCTATCCCTCATAAAAATTCAGATAGCTAATAATATTTCTCACTTGTGCTTGAGACAGAAAGCTTGGATCTCAAAAATGGTCTCTGTGCATGTGCATATTTCCTTAGGTCAAGTGATACATTAAATTTCCTTAATATTTAAATGCTTTGCTTACATGCTGAGAATTTTTATTTTTGCTTTCAAAACTGATAGTAGATTTATGGTAAATAAACATTCTGCTGAGAAATCCCAGATCAGCTCTAAGTCACTGCCACTCTTCCTTCCTCAGGGAAACAAAACCCAACTAAGGCCCAGTTTTACCAGTCTTCCCCTTTACTTGCCACAACTTGTTTGAACACAGAAGCTTATTTTTCTGAAAAGCTATGTTAAACCAGAAGTGTTTGAAATAGAGAGTTTCTGTGTTCTCTAATTTCTTCCATAAAACATGATGAAAACAGCTAAGTAGATCCAAACAGCATCTAAATTGTTTGAATCGTGACAGTATCATGGCTGAACCATATAGTCTGCATGCCTGGTTATTTAAGTTCAGTTACTGGCTGCCAGAATAACACTCATGGGACCTCAATATCTCCACTCCATAACCTTATTTTCCAGTCAAAATTCTGAAAAAACTTACCCAAAATAATAAAGGAAACCCAAATAAACCATTCTCTGTATGAAGCCAGGGTTTTTTTTTGCAATTCAGTAGATTCAGCCCTTCCATCCATAAGTTCAGCATTTGCATTGTCAGCACTTACTCTTTTAAGTGGAATTAGAAAAACAAAACATCAATGGAAAATCAAGCTGATTTCAATATTGTTCAACAAAGCGGGAATCATCTGGCACTGTAGGAACTTCTTATCCCATTTTCTCCAAACAGCAGGGTAGGAGCACTTTAGTATTAAGATATTTCATTTTCTCTAAAAATTATACTGAAGACTGCAGTGTGAAGTGTCATTTATAAATATTTGAATTTCATAATTGTTTCCATACAATATGGAGACAGAACCCACTAGAATTCCTGATGTATTGAATATTATTACTGCTGAAGTCTCACTTTCAGTATGTGGCATCAAACTTGCATCTTTTGATCACATATGCTGAATCTCTCACATAAACTTTTTTATTTACTTTTCAAACAGCTTCTCTCATGAAAGCACAGCTAATGGCACACTATTTGCAGCCTCTATGCTGTAACACTTCGTTCAAACTAACACCTCTATCCAGAGCTCATTAAATAAGCACTTACATGCCTTCAGTACAAAGGGAATAGTTTCAGGATGAGCACTGGATGTCTGATCTTCTTTTACACAGATTATCCTTTTTCACCCCTGCTCAAGGCTTTGCATGAGTGAACTTATTCCTGAAATACTGTAGCAAAAAATGGCTTCTTCCTCTCCCTTATTAAACTGTCACAAAACATATCTGAGAATAAGATATTCCACTACAGTGTATTAGGAAATTTAGGAGACCATGTAGAAATTCTCACAATAGAAAAATGCACACATTTAATTTCTACCAACCAACAAATTACAATTCTTTGTAAGCAGTATTTTTTTCAGCTTTGTAAAATTAAAACCTTTTCATGAATTTAAAAACAGATGGTAAAAAATGAATGTGTTATATATTCAATATATTTAAAAATCTGAGTCTGAATCTCATTGGATGAGATATGGTCATATTGTCAAAACCCCTTATTTTTGTAACGCAAACCACTAATTTTGAAAATGTAACTTCAGACATCTCTGATTTGTTTTTACTTTCCTTTTCCTTCCATAGTTTTTCAAATTGCAACTACTGAGTCCCAGCTAGTGAAGGAGAATCTCATTTCTGTGGAATGCCTGATCAGGCACCTCATTTCAAGAGAGTACGGTAACACTTACGAGGCACATAGTTGAGTCTTTTGGAAAGCGCAGTTAATGATATCAGGCTTGGGTCTCAAATAGTTAGACGCTACTTTGGTTGAGGTCTTACTCCACTGCCATCTAATAAATAAAGGGTCCAGGTGTGCTTGATAAAATAGATACCAAAATAAATTTGAGTTTTGTTTTTATTTTTGTCCACATCTCCATTTTGCATACAGATCCCTGAACTAAGTGTCCTGGTAGGATGAGGGTGGGACAAGGAGAAAGATGAAGAAGAGATACACCTCCTTTGCATGTGTCCTGACTATTATTCTGATTTTCCTCCTGAGTTAAATGATGCCCCCAAGGGAAACAAACAGGGGACTTAGATATCCTGTTCTCATGTATTTCCCAGGAATGTGAACACTCTGTGCTTAGATCGGTAGCCTTACCTGACTGCCATAGTGGGACTTTCAAACTGAACTGGCAAAAAATCATTGTCTAGTCTCTATCTAGGCCTACATCTGTGAGAGAAATCAAGCTCCATCTTGGTAATAGAAAGCATCATGAAGAAGAGCAGTGAAAAAGGCTAAGGCATTCACAGTCCTACATTTTTGATACACATTATTATTTATGTTTGTTATTGCAATAATACCTTGCAGTTCCATCCAATAATTGATAACAGCTCAAGAATCATTGTATGGGTTGTTACAGACAGCCATAACAAAACACAGCTCATGTCCTGAAGACCTTAAATTTAAAAGGGATGACAAATAATGAGCAGATGATTGGGACCTGAAGCCAATAGAGTTATCAAAAACATTTGCTACACATCACAAATCTGTGGCAGTCATGAATAAACCACTGTTATGGCATGTTGACTTTGTTTAACCATAGAAATGACTTTTTTTTTCTTTTTTTTTTTCACTATATGTGTTAAAGATTTAAAGTTATGGCAACAAAAGCATACAAGCAACCATTGCAATGCTTATTACTCAGATGATGAGATGTTTCCTAGAACTTACAGTGGTAACTTGGATTAGATCCAAAACCAGTGTTAGATACTGCACAGTTGAGCATTGTAGTGAACACTTTTTTGGCACCTAAAAGGACATCAGGTGCAGTTTAGAGCCATGAGGTGAATACTTAATCTCCACTTAAAAAAAAAAAAAAAAAGAAGAGTGGGAATTCATGTCAGTTTTTTCCCTGGGAAGATGTATCAAGTGAAGACCCTTAGGGGTCTTTCCTAGATCACATACCTTTCAACATAGCTATAAATTATCTGGACAAAAAGCAACTAACAGAAAGATAGAGTTTGCTAAATGTCGTAAGTTACTAAATGCAATAAGAAGCTTCCTGCAAAGATCCTTGTAGAAGGACACCACTGAACTGACTGAACAGGCAATTGACTGGCAAGTCAAAACCGACAGAGTAATGCTGAAAATGGTATAGGGAAGGATGATGGCAGTGATCAAAGGTGTAGAATGGCTTCAATACAGCAGGTAACTAAATAGATGATGGATCTTCAGATCAAAAAAGAAATTATTTAAGTGGTATAAATGATTTCTGAAAAAGTTGTATGGCCCCAAAAAATTGTGTGGAAAAAACAATTATTTGCTTTTTCTCCTAATGTAAGAACTAGGGGAAATCAAATGAAACTGGCAGGGCCCAGGTTAAAAATGAGCAAAAAGAGAGATTGCCTCCATGGTAGACAACCTGTGGTACTCTGCACCTTAAATTATTGTGGATATTGAAAGTTCACCTGGGTTCAGTAAAATGAGTAGACATAGGGGAAGAAATACCCATAGTATTCAATACAAAGTTACTGAGTCTGGCTGAAGAAGGTTTTCTGTTGCAAGTTTATGGCAGATGAGAAAGTAAAGGAACCGTAACAGTACTTCAGTCCTGTTCTCTAGGCACCTTCAGTTGGCCACAGTTGAATACGACAGTGCAATAGGTAGATTTTTTGCCCGCCCCTTTACAGATGATGTTATGATATTATAACGAATGAATGGGCACAATTAGGTCTGTCAGTGTAACTCATAATAGCTCACATGCTGAGTAGGAAACGATCTAAACCAGCCATACATATGTCTAGGACAGGTCTGTCACAGTGGTAACTCCCATTTGACCTCAGAGGTAGCACAGGGTCCTATTTGAGTATGCAGTAGTGCTTTCACTGGAAGATGATGGACCTTAACAGGAAACACTCAGCACCAAACAGGGTCAGGCCTCAAAACATAATTTGGTAGGAAGCTCTTATCAGATAATCTTTTACTTTGAACAGGTTGCGAAATCTCACTCTGGCAATTTGGCTGCTTTTACTTCACCAAGCAGCAAAGCGAGGACAAAGGCAGGATCAGCTCTGCGGTAGGGTTCTGCAGAGTTCATTCTTGCATCGTGTAGCTCAGAAAATGAGCTCAGTCTCACTGAAGTTGAGGCTGATTTGCGCTCGTGCTGGCTTCCTTGGATCTTGCTGCTTTTACAAAGCTCTAGTGGAAGTGTTGCATGAGCAGGTTTTGGAATGGGTATTGCAGACCATTTAGGGATCTTCTGTGGTGTGTAGTTCCCTTGAGAGCAATTGGATTCACATTATCTGTCACACTTGACATTAAAATAAAAATAAATTAAAAAAAGTCAGAGTTGATTTAAAATTAGAAAAAAAAAAAAGCAAAAAAAAAAAAAGCATACCACTTCCTTAAATGTAAATCCTTGCAATATATTTGGCAGCATTGACAGGAAGTTTGTGGTATGAAAAAAGAAAGAAAGATCTAGTGAAGTTTATGAGTGTTTTTACAAACTGTTATTCTCCCTCCTCCAAATCTCTGGCATCGCAGGTGAAGCATTGTGTGGCTGGTATCTTGACTTACCATTCACTCTCAGGCTCTGCAGGGAGTGTCAGGCCATCAACACTGATGTTCAGAGCAAAGCTGTGAAAACAAACCACAGCAGATTAGTTGGGCTGCTGACCAGGTTATTTAGTGCTAACCACTTTGTGTGCCCTTACATCTCAACCAAACAATTACCCTTTTCCATTCTTTCATTTGTGCATGCACTTATCAAGGAAAACAGTGTTTGCAAGGGGGCATTTTATTAAAGAGGATGATTCATTTAAGAAGCGTTTCTTTGACTCTAGAATGCCAATATATTCTGCTCTTTAATTAAGAAGGTAAACAACACAGAAGACAAATATCAAAGTGCTAGTTATCTGAAATTACTTGATTGTCTGAAAGAGAAATTAAAGATGATTCTAGAAATGCTGGAGCCTGATTCTGCCATTTTGAACAGTTGTTCTTATATTGATAGCTCAGTTGTTTACGGTGAAGTCACTCATGAAGCGAGTGCTATTTTGTGAAAATTACTATTTGTGTATAGCCTTTAAGATTAAGATATGAAAAGATGAGGTAGATACTTCAAAGCTGAACATTTCTCTCTCCATTTATTTTTTCTCACCTTCCAGAAATATTTTTAAATGATTTGTCAACTTGATTTGTCCCTTTTTTATACCTTAATATGTTTGTGTTTAGAACTAATGGCAGATGAATGAAGTAGAGACGTCGTTTCTAGGGTGAAATCACAGAGAATCAAAGAGGAATTGTTATCCAGTTTTTTATTAAAGGCATCAGGGATCATGTTCCCTTAAAAGAAAACACTATGCAATGTGCTTTGAAAATCCCTTTCATTTTTTTTGACATTTTAGAACTACACCACTTTCTAAAGGGTTGTTATTTGTTCTTACATATTGAGATTTAGCATCAACTTTTTATTTAGTGGAGCAGTAGAAAACATTGAGCTTGCCCTGGCTTTGTTGTGAATGAGTAGATGCTGTCAAGTTACTAATGCTTCAAGAAATTCACCGAGGTATTTATTCTGCTTTTGTTGCTTTAAGATGCCCCCCGCCTTTTTTTTTTTTTTTTTTTTTTCCCCTGGGGTTTCTGCTGAATTGTATACAGTCAGTACTTGTTCATAACTATCCATGGAAAACCTTGTCTAATAATATCATTATCAATTGCTCTCAGGAACAGTATGATTTGCTACTACCACACACACACATGCTACAGGGTTAGTATTTGTGACAAGTCTGACTCAAGATTAATAATTTGCATCTTGTCCAAGTGATTGATTTCAAACTGACTTGGAGAAGGGAGGAGAAAATAAAATCCTCTCAAATACATTTCTCAAACTCTGTACACGATGGTAGATTTGTCTTCTCTGTGCAGAAAAAAATGGCATGACAAATTGCCAAAAGATCCTCCAGAGATGTGCACTGGCATTAGAGATCACATTTTATCATTTTCCCATTTTTAAGCATCAATTTTAAGCTTTCGAACAGAGTATGCAAACAGGAAGGAGGGATTACCACAAGAAAACGGGAGTTAGAGAGGTGTCTTGAAATCCATTGCAAGGCTGCGTAAGTATCACTGTGGTTAATTCCTCCATTTTTAGACATTCCTCACTCAAGTTATTTTTATTCATCCAATTCACACTTCATACCTTAAAAGAAAGGTTGAATAAAAGACTCTTGCTTAAGGCTATCTTAATGAACCCGAGATGCAAAGTCTAATTTTAAAAAGCAGATACTTTGACAACACTTCCAAAACCAATACCTTACACACAGTCCTAGCTCAAAGCAAATGCTCCAGGAATAACTTGTTTATTGTTTATACATAAGCTCACTTCAAACTGTTACTCCTGGGGTGGAGAGCAGCTGGAGTAGGCAGGGCACGCATTTGTTTTCTTTCTTTCCAATGAGATTATCTCAAAGACATTTCTTCCCTTCTCCTCTGCCTTTTTCACATAAAGCAGAATTGAGCACAGCTGTCAGGGAGCAGGAAAGGTGAAGCTTCATCTTTATGCAAAACTGTACCTTTTCATTAAACTAATTCACTTAAATCAGTGCTAAACTTGTGGAGACACTCTTATTTAGCTTTGAACTGTCTGATTTGCAACTGACTTTAGCAAACTGGAACAAGTGTATCTGCACAGCCTCTTATTCCTCTTTAATAAGGCAGGTTTAAAAACATTAGCAAATCCTGAGCATTCCAACACTCTCAGAGAACCATCAGATTCTGGATTTTTTTCTTGGTGCTTTAATTTATCATGTGCTAAAAATCTGACAAATGAGTGGGAGAATGTCTGTTTATTGCTTGTAGGGCCTGCTGGGGCAGAGCTGTCTCAGATCACTCAAATCCCAAGCTGCCGTGGAAGGACTATGAAGTCCATGTATTTTAAATGGTAAATTTGCTGAATATTAGATGGTAGTCTGAATTTCAGTTTTACCATAAATACTTTTCATGAAGTTTCTGTGGTTATACGGTTAGAAATGACATTACTAGATGGTTTTAAGGAACCCTTACACACACACACACACACACCCCTCCCCATCCAGCTCTACTGGACAATATATCAAGTCTGTCAAAGCTAAATGCATGCTTTAAGTACCCCGCAAGGCACCTGGGGCACCAGTATGATGCCAGCTGAGAGACTTCTCTACTCCTGCCCTACAGATGGCCTAATTACAAAGAAAGGAGGAATATAATGGAGATGAAAAATACCCTCTGCCAGCTCCTGATTTTGAGCTGTGTGGAAGTGATTTTGTTTGTTGGGAAATATGGAGGGACACTCAGCGTCTGTCTCACGCACCTCAGCCAGCCATGCCTCCTGGCTCTTCACGAGCTGGTGGTAGTCCAGGAAAAACACTTGCTTTTGGCTGTCACCTTTTCAGACCCTAATGTTGTCACCTCCATCATTTTAGGCTAAGGCTTTTTATGCCGTATGTTCATAATTTGCTTACTTCCCCTGCATCAGGGCACAGTGTTCAAGAAGTCTTCTCATTAGATAACTAGGACTTTAATGACCTTTATTTCAGAGGAATGTTTGGCTTCCTCATGCTTACGCTGATTGTCTTGTTAAGGGATGGACTGTGGAATTGCTCATTCTCTGTCACGTGGACAAGAGATTTGGTTTCCCAGGTGGGCATGTTCTTTACTTCTGTGGAAGGGGCAGTTTTATGTGTCACTTTGCTCTCCACATCACTTTTCTCTTGTATCAAATATGAAAAAATTTATAATTTCCCCCTGATGCACTAAAAGTAGCAACTTCTACGTTATGAGGATAGGGAGAGGTACTGAGTTTCTGCCTACTTATTGTGAGAAGCCTAATAGGTGTGTAGCATCTGATTTTTCAGTGCCAAGGTCCCACCAAATGTGGAATGGGACTTTTCCACCTCTTTAAGCCACTTTGCACATGGATGGTCCCTTGCAGTACTGAAGCCTTTCTACCATCTGTGTCAATGGGGTCTCTCGTATTTATACAGAAGATCAACTTAGGCAACTATGTGCACCAGCCATTTCAAAGCTCTGCATAAGAATATGAAATGCTATTTCATTTGGAAACTCCTGTGATTTGTCCAAACTCAGGGAAAATGTGCGAATATATTGTACTGATTTGGGCAGGTCAATTGCTAAGCTGTTGCTTTAGTCCTGGGAAAAGGAGCTGGAGGAAGGGACCAAGAAAGCAGGCTGGCATGGAGTAAGGATGTTGGTGCAGGTGAAACAGAGGGCAGCTATAGGAGGGATGGAGAAAATAGTGCTGAAAGATGCTAGCAGAGAGGAGCAAGGGCAAAGACTTGAGCTTGTATCCTGATTGCAGGAATTGTACAATCTTACAGGTGGCAAATTTATATGACTGGGGAATCATCTTATCAGAGCATGATGAGGTATATCCCAGGAGACAACTGTAGATAAACACAATAAAGACCTCAGATCAGCAAGAAAAACAAAATAAAACAGAACAGACAAGGCTTCCTGAATGCCCCAGCATTTGTAAAGGGCCTGTAAGTATTTCTATAGGGTTATGGCAATGGTAGGAGCCCTGCTTGAACAGGATTAGGACTCTCCTTCTTTTAATTGCAGCCTGGAAAATGTTCATGCGTGAAACCTAGAGAGACATTTTGCAAGTAAGGTAGTGAACATATACCTTTCTGAGGCAGAGTTGTACCTTTGGGAGGAAAAATGTGTGTGTATGTGCACGTTTGTGTCAAGATGGCTAGAATCATAGCTCTGTGATGTCAGTCTCAAAACACCTCCTCTGGATTGTATCAAACACTAATGAAAATTAGCCTGTGTGAGGAACATGTGTGAGTGCTTGCCGATTTGACTGAATTTTGGATGGTTATTAGGATGTGTGTAGGAAAAGGAAGAGAGAACAAGAGAAAGAGCAAAGGTGTTTGTGGGAATTGTCATTAAGGCCAGACTAAGATTCAACCATCACAAAAGAGATACTGCAATTCTGCTGTAACCAGGAAATTAAGTCAATAAGGAATATGTTCTCTCAAAGTCAGAGGACTACAACACAAGCTTGTTTAGAATTACCGTTAAATTGTGGTACACTTCACAAAGAAATAGATGTGAACATTTCAGAAAGCAGTCATCAAGCACCTTGTTGTTTGCCAAGAAAAATAGGCAATTATGAACATTATGTCCAACTATGCATCATATCGGCTCCAATCAAAACCATTTAAATCCAGTCAAGCATTGCTTTCACACATAAAACCCTACCCTATGCTTGATTATACCTCAGCATACCAGGTATGCAGCCTAGGATGTTGGCCAATAACAATATTCCATTGTCTAGGAATTTTAATCCATGCATCTATATTTATAAATGTCATAAATTTGATTGCAAAAGATTACAATTATCAAACCCTTGCTGTTTTCACTTTTCTGTCCAAATCTGTTAAAAAAGCCTTTGAAATTAAAAGCAAACAAATAAACAAAGTCTGATGAAAAGGGGGCACTGTCAAGCTTTTAAGTGGAAAAACCGGACATAGAAAATGACTTAGCTTTTCTACAGTTCTTTACTCCTCCCCAGGTGATGCTGCCTCTCAGCAGAGTAAAATTATTATATGGAGAAAATGGTTCAGGCTGCACATACCCAGACTGAGAAAAAATTGCTTCAATATAGATACATTAAAAACAAACAAAAAGAAGCCTTACAGGCACTTTTGTGGTCTCACAGAAACAATGAATTCTATTCCTCCTACTGCTCTGCTGTGGTAACTAATTAGGTTTTTTTGCTCCTACAAAAGCTCTTTATATTGGAAACTTATTCTAAAAATGTGTCACTTGCTGGTACACAAGCACCAGGTCATCTCAGCAAATGTCAATAGCACTGGGAATCTTAGCATAGTTGAGTGACCGGTGTTTTAACATTATGTCAATTTGACCTGCTGTGAGCATGCTATTGAATTTACAACACTGACAGACCAACTGAAGTAGGGCTCTCCACACTTAAAGGAACTGGAACGGAGGTACTATTAGGAAAACCAGGATTTTTCTGCTTCCTGAAACAGCTGCCCTGGGATCCAACCTTCTAGGTCTAGCCTGCTCAGCCATCCACTGGATGAGTACTTCCTTTCACCTTCTCCATCCTGATTTGTTTTTTTTCCTAGCGCAGCTTTCAGTGAGAGACACTTGCCTGATTTCTTTTCATATTAAAAATGATGGACAAAATATCTCTGTCAAAAATCTCTTTCCAAGAGCAATGTTGCTGCCAAACACTCCAGACAAGCTATGTGTCTAAACGCTTGACTGTTGAGTACAATGGCCCCAGCTTAACTGAAAGTATGATTTTATCACTGGTATTAAAAATGGCACTTATAATCTTAAATAGGAGGGATTAAATAGCTTTGGGCTGTGACTTCATCACCAGACGTTCCAAGAATCTTCGAGAGACCCTTACCCAGGGAAAAGACATGTACAGTAGCCGACAAAAAAGGTATCATTTCAGATACTATGAAAGGGGAGGCTGCACAGAGGTAGCTGATTTCATTTTATTACAGCCAGTGTTGGAATGTACCTGCCAGAAACAGGAATGCTTCCTTCATTTTGCCTGATTTATCATTACAAGAACTAACAGAGCTCCTTCATAAACTACTGGAGCTTAGCTCTGGCACAAGTCCAGCTATGTTACACAACTTGCTTAACACCAGAAAGAATATAATGCTTCTATTTACCCTTTAAATAATGCCCACCATTTTTCACAGCATTGTACCAGAATCCATGAATTACTTCTGACAATATATAGGGACAAAGGGGAGGGTTTTTTCCAGCAGAACAGAGAGAATAGGAGCTATATTTTGAAAGCCACCCATGACCCTGAAATATCAGGCAGGTACCTAGGATACAATTTAGACACTGAGTTAAATTTCTTGGAAGGGGTGGTATGCATCTCCATACCTTTGCAGTGTACTGGCAGTAGACAGCTGGGTTCTTAGGCAGGGATTCAGGCATGAGCCGCTCCCTCCTCACACCCACCTGCTGGATGACTTGCACCTCTACCTATATTAGATAAGTGCTATCCTTTTTTCCCCTTAGGGGCCAAGAGAATTTCCCTGGTTATTTGCCCTGTGTAGCCAGCTCTGCCTTTAAGCATCTGTGGTCTAGACACTCTCTCGAAGACTCTTTCACTGTGGGTCCAGGGTAAATTGGTATCAAATTGGGAGCTGGATTAAGTAGACACTGTTGGCTACCTTTCACATGCTTTTTTATGTTACACGTGTGTGTGCAAGGGGAACGTTATTCTTACGCAAACAAAGACAATGTAAGCTAATGCGTCAGTGCTCCATGACTTTCTGACACTTTGTCTGGGTTCTCCCTCCATGCCCAACTCTAGCAACCTCATACGCACTGTTTTTCTTCTTATCTACGAAGTGACCGAGAATTTGCGTTCAGAAAGATCTTAAGGTGCCTAAAAATTACAGTTGCTTAAATTCCTTTGATTTTACCAGGAATTAGAAGCCTAATTAAGAGCTGTATGTTTGACTATGTTTGTAGATCTGAGCGTTGGCGAGTGGTTAACAACCATCTCAGTTTGTGAGAAAAATAAAAGATTTATGAGAGTATTTTTTTGAGCAATGTGAGAAAATACTTTGAGTGCTCTGAGAATCCTAACATAACTGCACAGGCATTAATCTGATTTCACTTTTCATGTTGATTTCTATTCATAAATACATTAAATGATCAGCAAATCAAACTCTGAATACGATATTAGTTTAGAACACAAGCTAGGAACAACATGAAAAATGAACCCAGAGTGCTTTTTACTTGAACTTAATATGTAGCCATATTAAGGTGATGAATATTTCAAAGGCTGCAAGTATTTATAGTTTTTGACTTTTAACCATATTATGTCCTTTGCCTCATTTCTTGCCCTCAGAAAATGTCAAGTGGGTGTTGTGTGGAACTGAGAGAGACCAATCTCAGGAGAACATCCGCCTTCAATAAGTGGAACTCCAGATTACATAAAGCTGCAGGCATAAAAGCGGCTGCAAAAGCAAGTTCAGTCTGAAAATGAAACAATTTTCTCTAGAAAAATGAACATGAAAGTTAAAGTGAGGACTTAACTGAAATCATCATGCTTTTAGAAAGTGTACTTTGTATCTAGCAGTATTTGCAGTCAAATTAAATCTGTGAAGTGGGGTTTAGTTTTAAAACTTTCTATTTCCTTTCCCTAGAGTTGGCATATTTATATAAAAAAGCCAACCCAAATATGCACTCTGTTCCTGAGAATTATGATCTACCAAGCAAGCTTGAATTTCTGAGAGTTATGATCTACCTAGTAAGCTTGAATTTCTTTCTAAATTCAAGACATTCTTTTAAGAAGAGCATATAAATGCTGTGAGCAGGATGTTTTTTCAGAGATGTAACTCAACTCCAAGGCACTATATCTAACTTATCTCAGTGTAAAAGAGCCCAGAAACAGGGCTTGTTTTCTAATGAATGTACAAAGTGCAGAATGCAGGTGACGACTTGAGCTGTGAAAGCCTGTATTATAAAACGTGCACCCACACATTCTGAAAGCTCATCCAGGTTTATCAAAAGGTTAACTAAAGCTGTGAACCTTTCAAGTAAACCTATGGCTAATTTTGAGTGAATCTTGACTGATTTATGGTCACATATATCTGACATGCCAAGGTTCAGCTTTTTTTCTTACTTTGTTACACTTGGAGTTATTTTGGTTTATTTGAGCCTGGAACTCAAATGAATTTGTTTCATTAGAGACAACCCCCTAGAAACTAAACCCAAGGACACTGATAAAAATCTGAGAATGGAAATTGCTGAGTTTCAGACAGGTCTGGATGCAGCAAAGCCTCCATTTCAGCCCCTTTGAAATCCTGCAGTCGGCACTGAGAATAAAACTGAGGTGTGTTTAAGGGAATTTTGGCTGAGTGGAATGATTGATCTTTGAGAAGATAAAGGCAGAAGTAAACAAATGCAGTTTGTCAAGAGGAGGTACAAAATAGCTGTATATGCTCTACATCGTGTTGTGAGTGAAAGTTTCTTCCTAATTTCCCATGGCGGAGTTCTGTAGGAAAACTCAGGACACAGTGCATCCTCAGAACTAGAAAATGGACACAGCATGTCTAGGATACTCCTATGTCCTATCTAAGCTTGGCTACCACTGCAAACAAAACGCAGGTGTGCACCTGTGATGTGCAGCAGGAACCAGACCCACTGGCATCTGTTGACAGTTTGTCTCTCCTCTTGGTTTTGGTGTAACTCCATGTTTGCTTTGTGCCTGGACAGGGAATGTGGAGGTAGGTAGAGGGGCTATGTGTCTACACCGATGCATCAAGAGCTGCCACATGGTTCTGATGCTGCTAGCCTTTCTCCTTTCACATAAATCCGTGTCTCTGCTACTTTCATCCAAGAGCTGCACCGGGACCTCCATGAGGCTGGAGGCATCTCCCCTGCACAGCCAGCGGCGAGGCTGAGCCTGCCCACCAAAGGGCAGGACAAAGCATCTCAGGCTCTGCTCCAGAAATTAGGGAGAGCAGGGGAGAGACAACAGCATCCCTCATTTTATTCCCCAAGACAGACATATCTGGGCCTCCTGGAAAGTGAGAAATGCTCTAGTTTTTGCAGCTTGACATAACTTTGGTTGGGCTTCTGCCCTGATTTACTCTCTGGAGGAATCTGTCAGTGTCCCATCATGATATGAGGATCCCAGGGAGTTTCTACATGAGTGTCCAAATAATATGCCTGAAAAGAGGTGTTCTCATCATCCTCTGTTGTCTTAATCTGTTACATAGTTTTATATAATTTTGTTTCACTAATTAAGTAGATTAAACAGATAATAATGACCTTGTAGTTGGGTATGACAACTTTCAAATTAAATTTCAGCCTCATGTCCTGAAGTCTGCCCAGTCTATAAAAGGCAGAAGTGAATATATATACAATATGGAGTGTATTGTTTCTTGTCATCTGGAGTATGATTTTTATTGTTCTAGGTGATTGCTTTTTATGTCTAGCTTGAAATAGAGTTCTTGTAATTGTACTGTTTACTTCTCTGGAGAAGCCAGTTTGTTTTCCTATTCTCTTTTGAGATTTAATGAATTCTTTCATGAAAAGTGAGGAGCTGAATAGAAAAGACCTGCTTATGGGCCAGATTCTTCTGACTGTATACATATATAGGTCCCCACAGTCTCAGCGCACAAGGGTTTCCTCGCGGCAGCATCAAAACATAAGGGTCAAGAAGCACCCAGGACATACAGAAAAGAATTATTAATTATTAAATAACTACTACTACTAAAGTACTTTGTACCAAAAATAAGCTGACTTTATGACAATCTGTTTTTTGGTAACTGTGGTAAGAGATAAAGGAATGAGATGGGACTAGATCACTTATTAAGAGGGTTATAAAAACAGCTAGCAGATAGTTAAGTGTTGACATTATCTTTCGCAGGATGAACAAATGTCAGCTATATAATAAAATGAAAACCAACTATATTCCAACCTGGGTTTAAATGTTTGGAAAGAAACACCTTCATGATTTTCTTAATGTGTTTTGTTAATTAAGTCAGAGGGACGTGTGCTCCCAAGTCCCTCAGGCATTGCTGAAAGTGTCCCCCTATGTCAAGCTGACAAACTTTATTTATGTGATTCAAAAAGCATGCCAAATCCCACCCCGTGCTCCAAGAACCCTGGCAGTTATTTAAAGCTACAAAACTCAATAACGATCTCACAGACTCTGGTTTGTAGTACCTGCTCCAGCTCTATCTCATTCTTCTTTCTGTCCATCTCAAATGTCTGTCTAAACAAGCAGTGCCACCTTGAAGGCACCTCTGAGGTACTCAGCCCAAAGGCAAGGAGAGCAGGCTAAGGTGGTGACAGCAAGGTGGATGTCAGGAGGCTGTCGCGGGCCATGTGGGGCAGTGCGATGACAGTGAAATGGGGCAGGATCCGTGCTTTTGAGATGAAGGCTGAGGAAGTGCTAAATAGGGCATTGTGAAGGACTGTGGGATGGGTGCGGTATGTGACGGTGCCAGGAGAGGCATAACAAGGGCAGACCTCAGTAGTGTGGAGATAGTTTTAAAGCATGGATACAGATGAGTTCTACCAGCTGGAGAAGTTTTTACTGGGTGTTAACAGAGCTATGTAGCTCTGACCTTTCAAAGAAGGCCTATGCAAATGGAAATCTTTTGTTTTTGTGACAGCAATGGAAGGACCATGGAGACTAAGTAGATCTTTGCTAGCCTTGTAGCTCTGTGTACCGAAAACCTAGTATTGTTTCTGACACACGGGCTGTATGATGAGTCCATACAGGACTTCAAGGGCACAAGTAACTTTAAGTCTGCTTTTAAAACCCCTGAGTGTTGAATACGGTAGATTGGTTGCATTTTCCGTTCTGTGACTCTGTATCACATACTGTTTGGTAAAGTCAAAATATTTGGATGGACTGAACTGACCTCTGTCACAGCAACTAATAGAGTAACTAACACCTATAAAGTTGTCAGCTTCTGTGTGAATATAAGATGGAATAAGAAGGACAGAAAAAAAGTGCTGAAAATGACATGAGGTGTTCTACCCATGGCTCTTTTTCCTTTGTAGCAGCAGCCACCCTCACCCTTGCCTGGAGGACCTGAGAAAGGAGGAGCAGAGGAAAGTCTCTGCTCTTTGGTCTCTGCACAGGAGACCATGAACTGCATTGTCGGTGTGGGACTACTACACCAATGAATTCAAAGTGCTTGAAAATGTTCCCAGGCTCTGACTGCTGGACCAGGGAGCAGACCGCGTTCCTGCTAATAAATTCCATCATTCTCTGAAATTAGGTGGCTGTGTGAAAAACTGCCTGTTGGAAATGGTCCCGGGAATACTTACACTCCTGAGCTGTTTTGGGAAATTTTTGAAAGAGTGCTGGATGGCATGTGTGCCAAAAGTGTGCCAGGAAATGGTTTGACAATTTAGGGAATTTCTATATTAGGGAAAAGGCCCAATAAGAGCAGATCTAGGGAAGAAAACATCTGGTGCTGAGGATCACATCCACACTGACATTCACACCCTTTGCATTTCAGAGGGCTTTACTCTTGCCTAGCTCCAGCCTGCTGCTATAGACAGAACACCCATTAGCAGTCAAAGTGCATTAGATGCCCTCCGAGACCGCTCCTCCAGGTTTATTTTTATCTGAAAGGAATCCATTTTGCACATTCCAAATGCGATGTGAACCAAAGTGCAGGAAGTGGGAACTACTGGGAGATTTCTTCAGTACTGCCTCCTGATCTGAACTAAAATGCTACCACAGATACACCCAGAGGCAACCATGTCCCCGCGTCTGAGAACATTCCCAATCACAGTTTAATTTACCAGTTTACCCAGTTCAATTGCACATAAAAATTGTGTGAGGCTTTGGCATGTTAAGTGGAAATTGGTTTTAAAATTTTATTGCTAAAATTGAGTAAATCTTTACTGAATGTTTGAACTGTCATTCTTCTATTGCCTAGAATAAATTTGGGAAAGTTTGCAAGAGGACTCAAAAAGCACAACTGTTATATATAGACTGTGTTCATGAAGTGTTTTAAATGTGGCTTGCTAGCATATCTGAGAAGGGAAAAGAAGGGGGAGGAGAGAGAGAGTGGCTGTGAATATTAAAAGGAAAGGGAAAGGCCAAAGCAGGATTTCTTCTTCTTACAGATTAGAAAACTCTTCACAGTAAATTTACAACCAAAATTTCCAGTCCTGACTAAAGCAAGTGCCGTTTGGCATGCTGTATCTGTAGGTCGTGAGCTTTAATTACACCACATTATTTTTCACTGTAAGATCTGGACAGCAGTTGCCTTTAGGTTGGAATCCAAACTGATAAGAGGCTTTTTATCGCTACACAGTACATCAGACGTAGTTTGTAAGGAACAGATAGTCATCTGCTGTACCAACCTGCCTATTCTAGTTGAAGCTGCCTCCAGGGAACAGATACCAGAAACTTTACATTTAGAACACTTAAAAAGAAAGATTCCTGGCAAATGTGACGGCATAAGTGGTATTTGAAGAAGAGCTGTGTAATATAGTACCTAAATCATTTTATAGTCCCACTGCTATTTTAGTATGCTAGTAGGATATTGAACCACTTGCTCTTGACTTGTACCTTGTCTGTAATGATGTTATGCATAATGCAGCAAAAGGAATTCTTCATTCCTGAGCAGGGGAATGGAAGCTTTTTACAACTCATCTCTTATGGATCAAAGCAAACCTCAAACTTGCCTTGTCATGTAAGCAAGGTTAGCGTCTTTGAGCTTTACTGTTACAGTTATACATGCTTATCCCATAGTTTTTGCTATGTTTGTGTTAACTGAAATTGCACGTTTATAGATAGCACAAGCTTGATTTCTGCTGTTAGATAGATGTTCAATGTGTCTAATAAAACCACATATTTTCAGGGCTTACTGAGAAATATATGCAGCAAAGATTAAAAAATGTGGAGATATTTACTTTAGGCTAAAAATGGCTAAAAAAAAATCTCATACCAGAAATAGTCCTGAATGGGAAAAAAAGATAAAAAAAAATGAAAATCTCAATAGCTGGGAAATTATTCTTCTTGTGTACACTTGTTATCTTTTTATTTTCCCTCCTAAAATCTACGATTTCTGTATTTGCAAAACATAGCTTAAAAACAGTATAGATGTGAAAGCTGAAATTTGGGAAATGGATCTTTGTTGTGATCATACAGTTAAAATGAATGAAACATTCTGTTGCTTATTACACAACATTTCCATCTGAAGCATTTTATAACCTCATTGCATATTTTGTATGTGAAGTACGAATTATATAAGTGATACGGTAACTGCTTTTCAGTGCTAATCAACACCATAAATGTTTCAAAAACAAACAAACAAAAGGCACTGTAATGTTTGACCTTAATGCCTTTTGGCAGTCATCTAGTATATTATATGTCTGGACTGCATTGCTTGTCTCATTTAGACGTCAAGGTTTATAGGGCAAAGTGTTTGTTCCATCTGGGTTTTGTGTCTTGCTGGGCAGCTTAACAATTTCTACTAAACCATAAGAATTAGAACAGCAAAAACTGTAATTGGTATCTTTGAGACAAAAAAATCCTATGAAGCTTCTCCTGTGTAATGGTCAATACATAATTTTTTAACTGAAGAGAGCCATAATATCCAAGCAACTTTTTATTCCTAGTCATGAATTTACCCTTTCCCATCAAACATATATTGTACTCTCATTGTGGAAAAACAATTTAACTGGTTGGGTGGTTGTGCTGCTGTTGGCTTCACAGCTTTCCATCCTACAGCTTTTACTTTTTTGCTAGTTCAGCACTACTTAAAAAGAACGTGCTTTTTCCAGGAAAAAATGCCTTAGAAAGGATCCTGAAAATGCACTCTGGGCATATTTATGTATTCAGCTACGTTTTACTTTCATCTGTTGTTTTTTGTAAACCAGAGGCGTATGAGCCAGTTCTAGTCCCAAAGCCATGTACCTATGTAAGAAACTCAGGAAGAACTGTGGTAAACCATAAAAACTTGCATTAAAAATATGGGTCCAGTTGCTTAGAAATTCCCCATGACGGAGTTAAGGACTGGCATACAGTGCTGGTGCCAGCTTTCTATCAACTTTCAGGCCTCTTCCCCGGTTTGGATACCTAAATTGTGGTATTCTCTTCTTCCATGGTCCTTAGAAAAGAAACGGTGCCTGCTTCGGTACTGATGTTAAATATTTACCCAAGATTGCCAAAATCAGTGATAAAAAGAGAATCTTTACCTCAATGGAAAAATCATACTGGCAGTAAGGTTTGTTTATAACAGTAAATCAATATTTGTCTTACCAGTGTATGCTGCCTGCTTTTCTTTTTCTGTAAGCTCAAAGATGCAGAGGTTACTAATGGGAAGTGCAGAGTAACTTTTAGCTCTCATCTAGAATAAAATGGCTCAGATCTCAGTTAATTTTGTCCATGGATGGCCTACTTGTTCTTTCCTTCAGTTGGCTGTACTGAGGTTTTGAGCCTGTGAGCAAAAATGTTTTTAAAGTAGCTTCTATTCTAAGTCTTATTTTGGCATTCAGCTACTCAGACTTTCTTTTGAACACTACTCCTCTCTGTACAAACAGGAATACTCCTTATATGGTTGTGTTCTGGCATCATTAATACCACTATGAGCTTTGTTGTTGACTGAATACAGACAAGATTTCACCTTAGCTCCCACAAAACCTATGCAAAACCTCCTCAAGTTTTCATTTTCTTATGTGTTTTTTAAAGTCTACTGAACATGTTTGGGCTGGCATAAACATGAAGATGCCACAAACACTGGACTGGTTAAGGAAAACGTCTGGTCTGGCATGAATTAAATACAGTCAGGAATCTGCAGACTTCATGGTGTAGAAGTGGTGGTGGTGGCAGCAGTCCCTCTCATCTATGTACAGGACCAGGAGAAGGCATATAACAGTTCACTCAAAATTCACGTATATTGCAGTCTGAGAAACACTGGTCTAGATGCTTCACTTAGAGATGATCAAAAAGCCTTGGAATGCATGTACACGTGTGTATAAATATACATATGAATAAAGAAGATTATTCTTGGAGCTACCCACTAAATATTCAAACAGATTATAAACCCTCTGTTAAAAAACCCCACTAATAATACCTGTTTTAATAATTTCCCCATAAAACAGTTACAGAGAATTCCTGCATATTGATGCAGAAAATAAACTACAATATGGAGTCTATGTAAGCTTGGATCTGCTTTGCACAAAGACAACAAGCTCTACTCTTTCACATATAAAATACATCAGGTCTCTCCCTTACATGTACAGTAGACATACACTATTCCAACCTTGAGTTATTGTCTACTTAGGGCAAGGAATAAAGATATTCTGCAGTTCTGGTTTCAAGTGTTTGAGAGGCGCTTGATGTTACATTTTAATTACGTGGATAGATAGGTTCAATAATTTATGAATTATTATTACTTTACAATACATTGTATCCAAAGACCTTGGAACAGATACAGGTAAGGTGTTCTTAGCACTCATGATGCCTGTTGTGGTCTTGGATCTTTCAGACATTGGCCCTAAATCAATTGAAGAGTTCTGCAGAGAAAATTGGAGTTTATGGAATTCAGTGTTTTTCCACTGTTACTGATTATGAATTACAGCAACTCCAGTGTTAATTAGACCCAAATAGAGTAAATTCTTGGTGGATTTCATGGAGTTTCTCTTCAGGAATTAAAGCCTTGCCTTGGTCTGATAAGAGATATCCTTCCTTCCCTCATCCTCCCTGCCAAGGATAAATGTCAAATCTGTTATACCTGTTTATGTATAGCATGAAATTGCTCTCGTCTTTACATGATTAATACTATTAACTTCCGTGGGACTACTGAAGTAGTGAGTGAGCTGGATTTGACTGTGTAAATATGCGCTGTGTCTTGTATATGATATATGGATGCCCTCTCTTCTAGCCTCTATATTATTTCATTTTTTTCTGAAGAGTCTCTTTTTGTCTGAAAATCAGTTAGAGCATGAATCAGCTGTGCCATCTGTATAGCAGTTGCTATTGTTGCTTCATCACCTTTCTAACTACAAAATTTGTATATAATGTAATGTAATGTTAAACTGTGCTGTAAAAGGTTAGGTATCTGTGTCTCTTATTTTTAAAGATATTTCCTTTGTGAGAGATACAGGTTGAGAACCTACTGTCATTGATGTCAGATATAATCTTGTCACTCATTTCAATGGGAGCAGTGTTGGGCCCATAATTTAATTTGATGACTTGATCATGAAGTCACTCTTGCTGGATCTAACTGCCACTGAATATGTATCAGTGACTTTGGTGCAAATGTGCAATCTCTTTTCTTTTATTTCAGATCAAAAATGGGGGAGAAGGTAAGGAGAAAGCCCTGCAATACAATATCATTATTTTTTGTATAGTAGTTATTTGCACTTTGAAAATTACTCCATGAATCATGAGTGATTGCAGTGAAGTTGGTGAGGAAGGCTGAAGCCTGATCATATTGAGAGATTCTTAATATGGACATGATCCAGGGCTTGTTCAAGTCTTTTGGAATTTTTTCATGGTCCATGAATATAAAGCTGGTCTGTCCTTGCATTAGGAATTCTTTATTTCCCCAATTAGTACCAAGGCTTGAATTTTGCCATGTACAGAGGGACAACAAGATGTCTAGGAATAACAAATAGCCATTAAACCCCTCAGATTAGGCCTTAGGTGGGAAGGAAGTGATGCAGAGGTCTTTTATTGGACTACTGTATGGGGTGAACTGTTGTGAGGGTGAACTTTCATCTAATTTACCCTTTCTTCCCATGTTTTTCTACATTTTTCTTGGTAGCATTATCATTTTATTAATTGAAAAATAGAATATTTTCCCCCACTGTATTAAAATAAATACATGATATCTTTCTTTCATAAGTTGATACTTCTGTACTCTAATCTTAGTGTGAAAAAAATATTATGACAGTGAACAGCATGTGGTGGTGGATTCTTATATTAAACCCAGTTTGTACCTCAAAAACCTTTCTGCAGATTTCTGATTTACTGCTGTAAAACGTTATGATTATTTCTAACCCTGTTTGTAAAAAATGCCTCTTTTCCATAAGGGCAAAACATGATTCACAAATGCACTTCAAAAACAACCATCATATTACATGAGCCCCCTACACAATGAAAGTTGGTTTCATGCTGTCCCGTGACTCAAGTAATTATTGTTTCTCCAAATATTTATACTTGATAGTCAAACTTACCACAAGGTGCCTTCTTGCATAAACTGACATTTAGTATCTCGTATTCTAGAGCAAATACTTTTACTTAAAAGGAAAGTAAAATCAAGGCAAAGCCTCATAAAACCTTAGAATGGCAAAACTTGGAAGTTTTGAACTGTTTTTTTTCCCTCTTCTGCTTCAATCCACTAACAACTCAACTTTTGCACTGTTCAAGGAGCTTTCTTTTGTGAATGGCTTAGATTTGCCAATTAGCATGAGAATGCTCCCTCCTTGCATCTGAGGAAGCCTGGTCATTATATGGCTTGCAAAAATACCAAAATGTGTACAAATGGTGATTTACTGTGGTGTGAACCAGCCTTTTAGAACATTTTCAGAATAAAAAAGGAAAGAAAAGTTTATGTTGTTTTTGGTTCTTTTTTTTTTAATATTTCTGTTGATGTTGACACTAAAGTGAAGGCAATTTCCATGGTACATTATTGATAGAACTGCATCATCATCAGGGCATGTAGTGAAGATGGTGATATCGCTGTATGCATTGTTAAATTGTTTAAAATTCAGAAAGATGCAAATCCCATAGAATGAAGCACCTTTTCCTCTGGAGGGAAAATGAATAGCATAGTAAGTGTTTGCTTTCCTTCTGCAAGATGTTTTAGCTTCACTAATAAAGTGGCGGAAAAGCTGAAGTTTATATAGAGTGCTTACACTGTTAAAGCAAAAATTGGGTTTTTATTGTCTTACTAAGAAAACAACTGCTCACATCTATGGGGAAGAAAATGAGATTTTCTAATAGGGAAGGACCCTTCCAAATGCTTCCAGAAGAAATCTGAATATGTTAGTGAAATAATAGACCTTAGAAAATAGGATTTTTTGAATGACTGCTATAGCAGAGTAAGTTAGTCCATCTACTCACTGATCCACAGGACTTTGGATTCAGTCTCCCCACCGCAGAATTAAGTGAGATTATATACTTATATATTTGGTATGAGTTAAATTCATCTAAACATATGAAGGTCAGCAGTAGATCTAGATACTCTGTATATCTTAAATTAATACATAAGTGGAACAGGGCTCCGGCCTTTCCCCAGGGATAAATTGCCAGAAGAGTCACATTTCTGTTCTCCTTGCTTTGCAGTGAGTAGATGGGCCAGGGCAGTGGAGAGACATACTGAAAACTTCTTCTCATGCTGGGTGATGATTTCCACAGAAAAGCCATTGTGATGTCTGTCTTCCAGGGCCCTCACATCAGCAGTAAATGTCCATATGCATCAGCTCACGTGTGATGGGCAGCGTGCAGAGGGATGGAGTACTGTGGTGGCTCCTCCGTCCCCAGCCATCTTCACGTGCTGGGGCCAGCCAGCGTGGCTGCCTGCACTGCACTCAAGAATGGACTTCTTTCTGGCTGGGGTGAGAGCAGCAAATCAGTGCCCCTAAAGCCCCCTACAGGATTTACAGGTATGAAATGAATTGCCATTAGGATGATCACCTAATTTACCCTTTTCTTGCCATACCCTTACACAACTTTTTTTTTCTTTTTTTTTTTTTTTTTAATTGTTATTGGTTTCTTTCCTTTGCATTCATGTTCCCTTTTGTGCATGCACTCTTGCTCTTTCCCTCTTCTCTTTGCTACCTGCTGTCAGCTTCTCCACTTCTTCCCTTTTCTCTTCTGGCTTCCACAACATCATTCTGCAATCCTTATTCTCTATTTTTCCCTGCACTTTCTTTTTAATACTTTTTCTTAGGCCGTAAAAAAGGTCTTACAGTTAAAATATCATCTATAACCTCAGCTTCTATTTGTAACATGCCTTTTTTTACAATTGGTTTTGTTTCAATTTCCCTTATGTCTGGTGTAAATAAATTGTAGTTTGAAAAGACGTTATGATTAGTTATAGGTTGAAGGACATTCTTAGAGAAAAGAAAGGATTAAATACCTCCAGTAACACACAGTGAAAAGAAAGGGGAGTTGTGGGGGGGAAACCAGTTGTGCTTGACAGGCTGTCAGGGGACCTCTGCTGTCCCCTAAAGTAGACACTAGCACTGTTTGTGAAGATTATGGCTACCCAGTTTGCAGTGTCCTTCGCTATAGGAAGCACTCAAAGTGAAACAGAGTATTTGAACTTTGAATGCAGACTGCAGAGAAGCATAAACAGGCAATCAAATCCAGCTATAAAAACATGACATGATATATACATAATACATTTGAACCCTAGCATATTGGATGCTTTTTATTATAGTTATTAAGAAGAGTCCATGAGATCTGAAAAATAGCCCGATCTTAAAGGGAAAAGAAAATGACACTCTTTATTTGAAGCCATTACTTACTGTACCAATTTGGGGGGGGTTTAACCGCATTGTCTAGCATACATCATCTTGGCACGCTACTTTTTCACAGGGGAATTCAGTTATGTAATTCACCATTTACAGTACTTACTGGAGTTACATGCTCTATAGAGGGGAACACAATACGGACTTCTGTGCTTCACATACTTAGTAGTAAGCATATGGAATAAATTACCAGGAAAAAGCAATTTGAAATAAAGGATACAAATGGGTCAAGTTTGTTTCTGTGGAAGGAAGAAACAGAGACTTGTAGTCCAACAGCAGAGAACCTGGGACTGAGAAAAAATGGAAATGGGCAGGTAAGAGCAGGCAGCCCTTTCTTAATCTTGCAACTGTGTGCATTTGAAGCTCTCATATGTGCCTTTCATATTAAACACCACATTTGTGGGCATAATTACTTAGCTGTACTTTCATATGTCATCTTCAAATTCTTTAACCTCAGTGTTCTGAGTCTACAATCATTTCCCAATTAATCACTGCAAATTGCCTGACAGCCTTTAACAGCCACTGTGATGAAGCGGGAATGAATCTATACGTTCAATTCCAAGGGACAGGTTTCAAAACCCCTTACTCTACTTTTAGCAGATGAAGGCAATAAAGATGGTGTGACAACTTGCTAAGACACCATTTCTGCACTGTTACTAAAATGCTAACTTTTGTGTCCAGAAAGTATCACAGCTACCTACAGGCAATGTTGAAAGCTCTCATGACTTATAGGAAAAAGACACAAAATAAGAAGCAGGCCTTGCTGTTCTGTGGGAGGAAGATGAGTGACTGGGTTTAAGGACGTGTCTTAGGTAAAATTTAGTAGGAAGTGCTGATGGAAGGAGGCTAGTGTTTCTATAAGGAAATATCAGTGACTTGTTGAGTTTAGTTGTGAGTAACAGACTCAAGAGATTTTTTTACCTCTTAATAAATCTGGGAAGAAAAAAATGCTCTGATGCAATGATTTCCAGAAGTATAGGAGAAAGAGAAACTGAACTCAACAGAGCAGTGTGTGGAATAAACCCAACTGCCCACACATACATTTTGTTCTGTCCTATTGCTTAGATGGGATTTGCATGTTGTGTAAGCTCAAATTTAGCTCTTTCTATAGTTTTGATTTTCATTTACTGTCTGTGCTTCTGGCAGACTTGATCATGCAGTGTTAAGAAACATGGTAAAGATTCAGTGATTAAAATACCATGGTACTTGGTAAGTCAGTCTTGCCATTGTAGGCAAGAGTACTATTACTGGAAAGATTCTTTCTTCTTGGTATCGGACAATGGAAGAGACTGAGATTGCTTGTCTGAAAGAGGAGATAAAACAACAAAATAATTGGTTTGATACCTATCCCTCCCTCAGTCCCTGAGCAGTCAGAAGACCACACTGACTTCAGCATACACTTGGTGAAAGAACTGTATTCTGTACAAAAGGAAGTGTTTTTTTGGAGGTTCTGTCAATAATGTAAATTACTTCTTCGTAGTTTTCAAATATTTATCTTCTCATTTTTAATTAAGGTAACGAAAGAATGTCATAGTTAAGATACCCAAACTCACAAATGGTTGTTATTCAAAACCTGTAAGAAATGCTTTTAACAGTGATAGGATTAAAAAGCCACAACTATAAAACACAGTTGCTATATGGCATGTTATTTTGGATTCCACTTGTGAATATTATTCTTCAATTGCTTTATTTTTTAAAACTATGTAAAGATGCAATATATTCCTATGGGAAACCACATTTTAAAATGTAACTTTTCTGATGTTTAAAGTGAAATTTTTTTTCAAAGCTGTCCCATGGGCTTTGGAGATGCAGGGAGCCCCAGCATGCAAATCCCATAACAAGGACTGAAAATGTCAGCCTAAAGGCAATGTTAGGAAACACAATAGGTCAAATTCTTTGTTTAAGAAAACTGTCCAGTTCTATCAATAGAATATTACTCTGTTTCCTTAGCAGAGAATTTGTTTCAATATGTGCCAGATGCTAGAAAAGATATTTAGAGAAGTTATTCTCTGTATGGGCTACAAAGTCAGTCAGACCCTCAGCATTCATTCTACTTCTGCTGCCCAGCTGCACACACGTCCAGGAACTTTCTCAGCTAATGCTACTCACTAAAAAATGTTTCTTCCACACAAATGCCCAATCCCACAAGCTTCTGTGGTGCCTCTCAACTTTTACTGGGTATTCATTTTTTTTGCCCTTGAGAATTATAAGAAGATGGATAAGCATCTGTGTTGCTGGTCCTAAGGCTTTGGGTACTGTTACCGTGCAGTTATCCTTAATGCAAAACATCCTGTGGCAAAAAAAAAAAAAAAAAAAAAAAAAAAAAAAAAAAAAAAAAAAAAAAAAAACACAAAAAAAAAAAAAAAAGAGGAAACAGAAAAACTCTAAATATAGACAACAATACTGCAGACATTTTAGAATCAGATGAACTGGGAAACAAAACACACGCATGCACATGTTATCTTCATCTCTATCTGTATGTCAAATTATTCTCTGTCTATGAGAAAAACAGAATCTGTTAACAACTGACCTGTTGCTCAGCTAGCTATAAAGAAATCATTAACCTATTATGATGCACACATGCTGTTCCACCTGGCAGGAAGATGTTTCAATTTTAGTTTTTGACAAAGATTTCGAGAAAAACAGCATGCTCAGCA
This sequence comes from Rhinoptilus africanus, assembly GCA_013400135.1. Classification (NCBI taxonomy): domain Eukaryota; kingdom Metazoa; phylum Chordata; class Aves; order Charadriiformes; family Glareolidae; genus Rhinoptilus; species Rhinoptilus africanus. The sequence continues at coordinate 14,318 of VXBO01013045.1, read as the reverse complement.
GGAGAAAAATCAACTGAGAGTGATGACGAACTCTGTGATTTTTTTTTCTTTTTGAAGGATCATTAAAGAGATCTTTAGTGAAAGCAGCTGAGTAAAGTGTGATAGAAAGAAGCAGACTCATAGAGGACCGTGAGTACATTTTGGGGAAAACAATGACGTCCTTATATTTCAAATTGAAGTAAGAACGTAGCGAGGCTGGGCTGAGAATGCTAGGGTAATGAGGCTGCATGAGGAGGGCTCTTTTATTCCAGAGCATGCTTTTCCCTTACCCTGGAAAAGCTTAGGACAGCAAGAGGTGTATATATAACACATCCCTTCATCCTGTTGCAGGTAGCTGTTGTTTTTCAAGGGTGGTCTCCCCAACTTATTGTCTCATTGCCTTAGTGTTTTATATTCATTTTCTCAAACTCCTGTTAGTCCCACTTGCTCTTTTTTAGTTAGGTTAAGCCTTCCCCTGTGTTTGCAGATGATACAAAACCAGGGGGGTGGATGATACATAAGAGGGTTGTGCTGCCTTTCAGAGGGACCTGTACAGGCTGGACAATTGGTCCAAAAGGAACCTCATGGAGTTCAGTCAGGGGAAATAACAGGTCCTGTCTCTGGGGAGGCATAACCAGCTCCATGCACCAGTATGGACTGGGGGGGGTGACTGGCAAGTAGGTCTGCAGAGAAGGACCCAGGGGTCTTGGTGGACAACGTCTTGAACATGAGACAGCAATATCCCCTGCATGCAAAGGGACAAAAGGTATCTTGAGCTGCATTAGGCAAAGCATTGCCAGCAGGTCGTGGGAAATGTTCTGTTCCCCCTACTCATCACTGGTGAGACTCTTCTAGAGTGCTGGGTTCAGTGTTTGATTCCCCGGTACAAAAGAGATGTGGACTTATTGAAGAATATTCAGCAAAGAGACATGAAGACGATAGAGGGACAGGAGTATCTCTCCTATGAGGGAAGACTGAGAGCTGGGACTATTCAGTCTGGAGAAGAGAAGTCTCAGGGGGATCTTATCAGTGTGTATAAGCACCCAGTGGAGGGAGTAAAGAAGACAGAGCAAGGCTTTTCTCATTGGTGCCCAGGTACAGGACAAGAGACAATGTGCACAACATTAAAACACATGAAATTACTCTTGACTGTAAAGAAACTATTTTTTTACTATGAGGATGGCTGAACATTGGAAAAGGTTTTCCAGAGACATTGCAGAGTCTCCTTTCTCAGAGGCATTGCAAACCTGACTGGACATGACTCTGGGCAACCTGCTCTAGGGGACTTCTCTTAAGCGGGAGGGTTGGACTAGATGAACTTGAGAGTTTCCTTCCACTTTTATCCATTCTGTGCTTCTGTGAGTCTGCTGTTGTAAAATTCTTCTTTGGTTAATGTTGTGTTTAGATAAAAAAAATTTAAAACAACTCCAGAGAAAAAAATGTTTGGCCTCAGTATGGTTTACTTAAATTTGGGATGAAAATAGAAAATGAAGGAACTATAGGTGATATATAGAGACTTTGTTTTGTATGTGCTATGTGAAAAAGTCCTAGGAACAGAATTGAGCTGTGGATTTCCCTAGCACAGTAAAAAGCAGGGTTGTATACATTTAAAAATTCTGAAATGAAAACCTTCATGCGTCATAAAGAGTGATAAGTCCCATATTTTTGTTGGAATATCAGAGGAATATTTTATATGGATAAGTTTCACAGTGACCGCATACAAAGCAAGCTGTTTCTGTCAATCATTTTTGGGAACTACTGAAATAATTTCTCAGTTTCTAAAATCCAGCACCATGGATAAAAACAATATTGTAGCAATTTTGTATTTGATTTATCACCATAATTAAATCTTTAAGAACCAATACAAGAGTAATATGGTTTTTTGTAAAGCTTGTAAGAAGTGAGGGGAGGAGCATCATCTTGTCTGATGTGAGCCATTAGACTTTGGTGATGTACTATGCCACTGCATAGTGCAAATTGGTCAAAACTTGGGAAAACAGAGAAATAAACCAATTTTTGAAATGCATAAAAGATTTGGAATAAAGTAAAAGGAGTGCATAATCTAAGAAGCTGAGAGGACCTTTGGGGCACAACTACAGAAGGTTAAAAACAATTAATTTTCTACCTACAAATTATAGGTGCAGCATAGAGTCTGCAGGTAGCTGTACTTCGTGCTCAGAAGCCCTCTGTGTAATCTCAGATGGAAAGCTGGCTGTGAAACCAGAGGAATTATGCATACCTCTTTCAACAACAACAACAAAAAAATATAGGCATTTTAAACAGAATATAAGTGATAAAAACCTCTATTTATTTTAAGCCTGAAATCTTTTACTCTAAGACAGGAGAAAGCACTTGGTAAAACCCAGTGTTTGGTTGTGAGTTGAACTGTGTTGGTGTGTGGATTAGGTGTATGAACAAATAGCAGTCTGGAAAATAAACTGTTTGAAACTGCATGATTACAAAATAGCATGTTGGTTCAGAAGCTATGTATGATAGCTTAAAAAAGATGTCAAGCTTTCAGTCTCAAGAGAAGACATGAAGAGGAATTGAAATAATTTACTAAGGCTAGGGAAATTTTCAATAAACTACAGAACAGAGCTAAAAGACACACCTAGTCCATGATTCATGCCAAATGAGCACTCCACTCACCTCACGACAGAAGCTAAGGAGACCAGCTTGTAAGCTTCAATGCAAATAGGATCAAGTATGCACACTTGCTAGTCTTTGTATTGAATGTATAACCTTTGTACACACAGCAACCCCAAATAACTAAATAATTATCAGAAAGAAACATTTTTTTTACTACATACAATAGGAAAAATCCTGGAAAAGATGTTTAATTCAGAGTCACTAAGCTTGAGTGATAGCAGGGTTTTGCATGGATCATTAAAAAAACAAAGTTTGCATCTTTGCATATTCAACCCTTGCTTGAAGGGATGCTTTCTTTCTCAGACTGTCGTTTTGGTTATGCTTTACTGTGCTTTGTTGAGCTGTGTCAAGAAAGTATGTTGTAGGAAAATATACTGTAGGAAATAGTCACGATGACTATTAAGTCTCATGGTGTTTTACGCTATGGGAAAACAGTTCAAAGTATGATAAGAAAGAATTAACAACTTTGGAAATACTCAGAGTGTAGGCTAACACTATAGAACTAAAAGTGTAAAATTCTGTGTAACAGAGACACCATACCTGGGAGAGAAGTTAGCATAGCAAAGATCAGAGTTAGGTCACCGTATGAGCAAGCTCTCAAAGGTACTTGTTCTCAAACACAAGAGTGGCAAGCAAAGATTTCTTTGGAGTAGTGAACTATGGAGTATGATGCGTGTCTAATTGGCTGCTAGCAATCTGAGAGTGCTCTAGTGCAAAAATGTCTAACACATAATTTTCTTGATGAAGAGCATAAGGAAATAAAAAACATCATTTCTGAAATAGTTGGAGAATAAATTAAAGAAAAAACTGTCTATAAACATATGTAATATGAAGCCTGATACAATTCTTTGAGAAAATCTAGTTCAAAAAGAAAGAACAGGGGAATTCTTCCACATAATGAGCTATCACCAAAGTTGTTCATCTATACGCTCAGATAAAGAAAGAGGCATTGGTCTTGGTCCGCTGGGATAAAAGATTTCATGTCTTTATAATGGGAATTCAGTATAAGTGAACACAACTCAATTACTGGAATTGTCAGGTAAACAACAGAGTAAGGTTGTAGAGATTTATTTATTTTTTAGTTACATATTTGTGATTTTCAAATTGAATGCTAATCTGGAAGAGAAGCCGTATTGTAAATGCGTGCTCCAGAGAATTTTGTGTAAAAGGACAACTGAAATAGATTATATACATGTCAATCTGTTACAACAATAAATCTGTTTGATCTTCCATGAAATATGGAAAACTTTTAGTAGAAATATTGCAAGAGATGAGACTTACTAAAGAAACTATTTAAGTCACAGGGTGTGAAGAGCAGCACATTTGTAGAATCTCTTATCACTTCAAAAGCAATATCTGAGTAAGAAAGAATTTTTTTGGGAGGTAACTGGGTACTGATTCCTAAGATATTCGAGTAAAGACAGCATTACTTTTATTTTTTATGTGTGTTAAGAGAATAATTAAAGTTTTTAAATGAAGGAATGTTATGGTTTAAGATACCTACAATTATTTATTTTCATTCAGACAATATTTTACCACCTGATGACCCCTCCCCATCTGGGAAGGATAATCAGAAAAAAACAAGGAAACCCAAGGGTTGAAATATAAACATATTCAGTAGAATAAGACTAGATAATTAACATTAATAACACTAAAGAACCAATATTGATCCCAATACAAACATAAAATATACAAGGATTATACTCATCCCATGATATCAGTAGGAGGCTGTGCACTCCCAACAGTGGACAGCAAATGTTGGACACTGCAAGCGCTATGGCTTCAGGAGGAAGGGAAGGTCTCAAGGGTCCATCACCAGGGCAAAAAGTTCTCAGGATCACAGCCATTAAGAGAGGGAGAGGACTCCTCAGCAAACTTTCTATTTTATATTGAATGTGATGTTCATGGTATAAATAATCCTGTTGACCAGCCTGGGTCAAGTGCCCAGGTCTCGCTCCTCCTCAACCCTGCACCTGGCTAACTTGAAAACATTGAGACCTTGAAACCCACATAGCATAGCTGGCTATAAAGTAAATATTTTCACAAATTCAGATACTAGAGTCTTCTAACAGTACAGTTTTCCCAAGCATTAGAAGAAAAATAAGTCCTGTGTTTCTCAAACCAGGACAAGGAAAAAAGATGCTCTACATCCCTCAGTATGATGCCTAAACCAGTGCAAATTTGTTGGGGTTGGCCTGGCATACCAATCTTTATCTGCATGTCCCAAGGGAAATTCCTGTGCCTTTGTTTTCCCTTGAGTTTTAGAAAAAACATGCAAGAGAAGAGACTGGATGCCTTCCATGCAAGAGACAGGATACTATTTGTTATAAAGCCTTTCCAAGCTATTAGCTGTCCTCAGCAGCCTGACTGAATGGTGGGACATAAGGGGCATTGCCCTGGTCCCATGTGCCAGGTGGCTAGCCCTGCTACAGAGAATTAAGCTCTCCAATATACAATCCAGTTTTACGGGGATCTGTATTCAGTTTGTGGTGGGTTATCCTTGGCTTGCTGACAGGTGCTGACCAAGCTGCTCTCTCCTTTCCCCCTCCTTCACTGAACTTGGTGCCTGCACAGTTGTTTCTTTCACTTTTTCTCACTCCTCTCTCCCACAGTTGCTGTGCAGTGTTTTTAACCCTTTCTTAAAGATACTATCCCAGAGGTGCTAGCAGTGTCACTGATGGGCTCAGCGCTAGCCTGCAGCAGGTCCATCTTGGAGCCAGCTGGAACTGGCTTTGCTCAACACGGGGTTAGCTTCTGGTGTTGACTCACAGAAGCCACCCCTGCAGTTCCCCTGCTACAGAAACCTTACCATCTACACTCAATACCCTGTTCTTCCTGCATATCTTGCAGTCCTTTAAGACTCTCAAACAGATGTCAGTTCTGAGGTCTATTTATGGAAGACAAAAATCTAGGCCAAGGCAAGTGAAGGAACATAAACTGATGGTCCAGCAAAATGTGGTCTCAAATCAATATAGCTCTGAATTTATCAGCCAAAAGTTATCCAGAATCCTAAATAAAATGTTGTTTCTTGAACCAACCTTATGTGAGACTCGCACCGCTAAAGAAGAAATCAGTGCAAGTTAATTCATCTCCAGTAGAGATATATGTCATGCCTAACACAGCAATATCTAACAGAGAAGTACTTTTTAGTGATTGGAAGCAGAATGCTTGCAGAGAAATATGAGCAAAGAAGCTTGCTGTTTGTGCTGCTGCAAACATGTTTGAATTTGTAATTGCTCCTCTGCAGTCAAAAATAATAAGGTGCCTGAAGAAGGAGACAGACTTGGAAGATGTTCTTTGCTGTTATATTATAGCACCAATCGAAGGAAACCTGCACCGTGTCACCTGCTGATATTTTGTTTAAGAGAAAAGCAAGACCAAGAAGACCCTTCAGGGGAATGCTTTTAGGTTGCAAGTCCCTGTGAACAAATATTGTAATTTGAGTGTATGTACTGCTTAGTAAGATAAGACACTGATCTCTACATAATGCCGCTGTAGTTTTCATCTCAATGATTCTTTTTCCTCAGAAATCCAGGAAAATTAAAAAAAAAAAAAGATAAAAAGAATACTTAGTACTGACATAAAGACAAGCTCCATCATTTTCATTTCATGTGCTAGATCATTAATCTGGACACAGAGAGTAATGCAAAGAGTCATGTCAGATAACATTAATTCTTTTTTAGAAAAGATAGTGTCTTACCAAACAGTAGAGTACAAATGGGTCATCTCTTACAGAGGAAATTTTTTTTCCTTGTCTTAATACCTTAATCTTAATGATGATATTTATCTTATTTTCTGCGCATTTTTATGCACAATGACAATATTGCTTGTCTGCTTTTCCTATATAATCAATGGCCTCAACCAAAGAATCTTAAAGATGGCAGTAGAGAACATGATAGGTCTCTTGAAAAAGTTTGCATAGTCTTTGAACTGCAGGTTTAACTCATACCAAGACGTAATTTTTGCCTGAAATCTTTGCTGCAGTACACTGGTTATAGTTGGGTATCTTATATTTCAGTTTCAGAACAGGATAAATTATTGAAATTGAAACCTAGTTTTTCTTAAGTGAAAAAGCACTCTTTTCAAAAGGACTTCTAAAACCTTGACACGCTAAAATGTTAGAGCTGCTTGAATTCAGTGCTCGTGAGCTTTACTTTGGGTAGATATGCTTTATTATGGCAGAATGACATACTTGGGGAGTATGGTTAAGCACTTGCTTTAGCCTTAAGAGGCCAATCTTCTCAGGGTCCTTCTATGGAGAGTGAGCAGAGAGAGCGCTCCAGGGAAATGGTGGGCTCTTGAGTCAGGGTCCTGTCCTGAACCTCTCCCTAGGGATGCCCATCTCTCCTCATGACCATGGAGGGTTTCTAGAGAGCTGATGCTCTTAAGGATAAGGCCAGTTTATAAAAAAAGCTTTCTGCCTTTGTAATGAAGTGCAACAGTCTTTCAGTAGACATTCAGTGTTTTCTGGTAAAGATAATTTTTTTTCTCTCTTTCTGGTCCCACACAATCAATCTCCGATTTCATCTATATATGCATATTAAAATGCATATATTGCTATAATATGTATATATAACCTAAATGCATAAATGCTATAACACTCATAACAATATATATATATATGCATATCAAAATGCATATATTTACTGTTACGTATTTATAGCTCCTGTCAGCTGTGAAATGAGGTTTTGTATCATAGGTTTGTACAACAATCTAAATGAGCAAAATGTGATGTGATTTGCACCTATGAATCTAAAAATAACTATACAGTCTTCTTAAAGCCAATTTCCAAACCTTAGTTCACTTGGCACTATAGATTTCTGTCTGTCAAGTATCCAAAATACTTTATGTAAAATGATGGTTGAAGAACACTGTGTCTTATTGGGAAAAACAAAACTAATCTCTATGTAGGTTAGTACAGCTAACCTAAAAAAGCTTAATTTTGATGAGTGACTACAATATGCTTTTTGTTCTGTGATCCTCTCACATGTTGCCCTGGAAGAGCAATTGTCTGGATAGCTATCTGTTCATGATACTCAATATTTACTTGTCAAAAGGCAAAACCCCCTGTCACAATGAGAAATACAGTGTATTTAGTTGTTCTGGTTCTGCTTATTTAATAAACAGGGTCTGCAATCCCTGAAATTTTTTAAAAAAATAAAGAATTTACTTCCATATAAGCAAATGACAGGCAGGTTGAAAGGAGCACAAATAGTTGTCAAAACTTTTTCAGAGCATGCACAAATACCACTAATTACATATACCCAATATAGGATGAAAACTTTGCTTTTTATTGTTATAAAGACTTAATTTTCAGTAATTAAGGAAACAAAGAATATTTTCCAGTGAAGAAGAAAAAATATCTAAGTGTACGGAAGAAATCCAAATTAGAGGGAAGTAAGCTAGAGTGAATATTTAACGCACATTAAAAATTTTATGGTTTTTGTACTTTCCTAGGTATATGGACAGGGAATGTGAGAGAAAAAAGTAATGCTTCAAAATATGAAGTTGTAATAGCAGATAGTTAAATCCACAAGATCAAGAAAAAGCAGAAGGATAGCATTTTGGGGTCACGTGGTTTCTGGTTACAACATTTGAACCCTGTTTACCAAAAAATAACAAGTTCTGACTCTTGGAAAAGAGAATTATAGGAGTGTATTGAGTAAGATCTATGCTTTAAAGAACAAAGATGTCCTCTTTCCCATTTTGTCTACATTAAATATTTCTGAGGTTACACTTAATCAGACAAAGTTGAAATTAAGGTTATGCACTTAAAAGCTCTTGATTTTTTTAGAAGTTAAGCCTAAATGGATCATTTTTCCAAAAGAAAACAGACTAATTCTTTATTGCAGTAGACCAATTTTTGAGCCAGAGTGGTCCTGTAGTTGTGATTAAAAGGAGATCTAGGAATTACAATCTAATGATGGACACTTCTCTACATTTTTTCTGCAAAAACTGACTTTGAAATTGTGAATTTTATCTGTAGAGATGAAATTCTTATTTCTGATCATCTTTTATAAGGTGAATGAACAGGAATATCCTAAGAAGGTTTTCTGTTTGACTTGATACTTTTTAAGCACCTAAGCTAAATGTTTATCTGGATATGTTATCCTAGTATGTCTACCAAAAGTTACAGAAAGACTTTTATTCAAATATTCAAATTATGTTAATACTCTGATCTGTTAGCCCTTTTGAAGCTGTTACAAATTTCTCAATATTTTCCTTTTTTTTTTTTTTAAGCATGCCTTTGGCATTTGGGAGCAGTTTAATAGAAAATTAATAAGACTGAGGAAGACCAAATACTTTGACTTTCCCATACTTTTGAAAAATTAAAATGATTGTCCTTCTCTGGATAAAACTGCTTAAACTAAGAAGGCATATTTTCACTTTGGGAGAAAAACATGTTCTCTGTGGCTACAGATCCGAGCGTGTCGAACAGTGTGCTATTTAGAGCTTCTCTGAGAATGAGATAAGTAATCAGCAACTGATGGTTTTGCTTCTAAAGGCTCTGTCAGTACTTAGATCCCACCAATATCTCCCACTAATTTTCACTTTCTGTGGGAGTTATGCATCAAAGTATGGACTTTTCAAAAGCTACCCTGTCGTGAATATTTGAGAACTTCATCTCTGGCCTGGTAATAGCAATGAGATAATTCTGAGATTTATAAAGAATCTGGTTCTCTTTTCTCTGAGGTAAAATCCCACTCCCCTTTTAGCTTTCTGCTGCTGTCCTTCTGAACAGACTTGATCTTCCCTACTGCAACAGAAGAGAAATAAGAAATGAATTCTTTGATCATCTATTTCTTAAATGGAGCCCGCTTCCATTCTTACGTGGTTGGAAATTTAAAAAATAAGTGTCAGAAGTATCTTATGTGAAGAAAATGAAGTAAGTTATGGATAACAAGATTGTATTAGTCCTGAGAGGGGGAGATAATACTGATCATAAAGCTGTGGAACAGCTCTCAGTGAATCTTGAGTGCACAGACTGGGGAGCAGACCACACCTAATTTTTCCCTCCAGAATACGTCACTTAAGGGTATGTCTGAATTTCATGAATTTCCAAAGGAATATTCTGCTCATCCATGACACCTATCCCATCACCCTGGAGTCTTTGTCTCTGTCATGAATCCATCTGGACTTGACACTCATCAAACAAAATCTTGCAGTCCAACAGTATTAAATGTATCACAAGTGCTTTACTTTATGTTGTCTTATAATGACTACCACCACAGACTTTGCCTTCTTCAATAAATTAATTAATTAACTTTTGCGATGCATGAAAATTGACTAAAGCATTCTGCACCAAACTGTGGGATGGTTAGGAGGAATGATTTAAAGTCCTTTTTTGTTAATTTCTTCATCTATTGCTCTTTTTTCTAGGAAATGCATAGAGTATATTATAAAATTTTCTTCCTAACAAGCAGTTTTAAGTCACTGTTGGAATGAAGAAAAACATGGAAACAAAAATGTTTAAGTCTTTTGTGACAAACTAGAGTAGGCTTAGGTCAGCTGTTACTTGTATTATATTAATTCTGTTACTATATTATTTAAAATTAATTAATCAGCTTTTTTTGATTGCTATTGTAAATTACAATATTAGTTAACTTATACAAAAATTAATTACACTTTTAAGTTGCTCATATTTCACATAAAATTTGCTCTTATTATTTTTATTGTGTTACTGAATATATAAATGGGATGATTCTCATGAAATTGACTGCCTGCATTCAAGTAATAGTTGTGTGTTAATATTTTAGAATAGATCTCTGGAGAACTTGTTTGTATTGAAATTTATAACAGGCTGGATATGGCTTTATTTGCCATGTATTTGTCCATGTACCAGTAACAAATGACCTGACTGAATGAATCACAGCAAAGCCAGCTCTGCAGCTTTATTTTTCAACTGTGTCATCTGTTGTGATTGGAGAAATGAATTGTAGAAACACCTCTTGCTATGCAGGAAAAACTCTTGTGTCACATGGCCGGTGTTCACCTGGAGGGTGTACATTACAAAACACTGAAGGCACAACATTATAGTATATGCATTACAATTAAAAAATGCCACATGGAGGAGCAGCAGCAAGGTAATGACATCAGATTTACTTTTTCTAAACTCTGCTCTCCTCCTTTAGAGATCACATTGCTTAAACCTACAATAATTTACATAAACATCTGTGCATTATTTATATCTGCTTTGCTCTCTGTTTCACAATTTTAAGATTCCCCAAATTGTGGTGGGATCTTCCTGGCAGGAAGGAAGATGTGGTCATCACTTCACCAAATGTTCAACCCAGCTTCAGGGCATAGAGTTCAGCACATTTTTTTTCAGGAAGTGTGGGAAGAAGATAGCATGAAGGATGAAATTTTAGTGTCCAAGTAATGCAAAATTTTCCTGAGACAGACTCTTCTTGAATATTGTTTCTCTTTTTTGTCTTTTTTTTATAAGGTTATTGAGGGTCTGCAAGCTGTTGCTCATTTTAAAAGGTAGCATAGACATTTGCTTTAAGGCAATAATCAAATAAGATTTACCCAAACAGTTTTCTGGCCATTTGATATCTTGGACTTATCAGTTTGAATGCAATTTGATTAGTTACCCATTATTCTCATACGGAGGTAGCATCCCTGTGAAATCTAAGAACATCCAAACTTTTGGTGTTGTTATAGTTGTTTTTAGTAGTTTTTAAGTGTTTTTCTAATTAGAAATTAGAAAAGAATGAGTTTTGTTTTAAAAGACTTTGTATCTAATAACATATGTACTTCAGATATAAGATTTGAAGCTTTAAATGATGGAAAAGCAGAGGGGATATTTGCATTAGAAAGAATAAAGAACAAGTAACTCTTATCAGTTGCTAGCATGTTGCTTTCCCAAAACGTTCTGTAAATACCTTCATTCATGTCTGGACTTGACACACAGTATATTATCTTTTGCTTAATTAGGGGTATTTTCAGTCTCTTCTATTATTCTCCTGCAGTGAAAATTCATTTCTAAATTTTATGAGATGTCAGACTTCCTCTAACAGTGTGAAAAAACAGCTCGAAGGCTCTAAGTAAAAGGTTTTAGGCCCTGATTGACATGGTATAGTAGGTCATACGCTTCCCTGACAAGCAGTAAATTCTGAGCTATGCTACAAAATACAGGTGTTTCTAAGCAAGATTCTGACTGGATAATTTGTGAGCATCAGCCTATATATCAAGTGCAGCAGAATGTAAATGGCTTGTGGAGAATCCTTCTTTGCTGAATATGCCCAGGAAAGACAGGATGCTGTTTGTGTGACAGTGAATTATATCTAACCAATGGAAATGGAGATTACTGATTACATTGACAAAAAGCACAACCATAGCTCAGACAAGGTTTGACAGGATGTTCCAATCAAAATTCCACTTTCCAGCCCTGGTGGATTAATTTAGAGACATGCACACATGCACAAAGTTTGAAGTCCTATTGATGAACAAATCACTTCCTCACAAATAAACATGGAAAAAAAACCTCCTGGAAATGACTGTTTTGTAAATGTAACCAGTCTACGACATGATGGAAATGTGTTCGCACAAAACACTTTGTAACACAGTGTCAGGATGCTTTCATTGACTATTAGGATTTTTTTCCCCTGATACTCTAATATAAAAACATATTTTGCTACCATGAAGAATGATGGTTCATATTTTCCTGGCTATTCTGTAGCAGTTAATGATGGATAGACAATTTCTGCTTATTCAAATTTTAACTACCAGTAGTTCGTGGAAACTGCTTCTCAGGACCCTGTTTTTCTGTGGCATGCATTTTCTGTTTCTCTTGCTCTTTGGTATAATTAGAGCTATTTGCATGAAAAGAGAAGGTTGCGGAAGGGGTGGACTTAAAAATCCACCTACTCTTGCTGTTTACTCTTTGCATAAAGTCATAATCCCTGATGAATTAATCAGCATTTCTACAATGGCAAATCATTAAGTTGCACAAAGGAAGTTGCACTTCAGCGATTCTGATCCAAAAGGATTCTGAGGGCTATTACCTGGTGGCTCACTTCATTGGGACCTGGAGACAGCCAGCGTTTCTCACTATCAGACCTACTGTTCTGAAGTCGACCCGTAAAATTGACATTGTTTTCTATGAAGCAGAATGATGCCCTATTTGAGAAAAAGGAAATGAATATTGAAGAAACAAAGGTGCTTCTTTCATGCAAATTACTTTACTAATAAATAAAAAAGGAGGAATTAGAACCAGGAAATATAGGAGATAAAGAGAAATTGTTGTCTGGATTAATGTCTTTCACTTTTTCCAATGAGGCATTTAGTTAGCATTTAGTAGCAATGTTCATTATACTTTGATAATTATTTAGAGCTTTCTCCTTCAGAAGCTGGTTGTAGTAAAAGACTGTATCATGGCTCAGTAGTTAGGGATTCTTTTACACCATTATGCAAAAAAGAACAAAGAGGAGTTTTTCTAGGGGGAGGGCTGAGAACCTGTGAAATAAAGCAGCTCAATTAGACAAGACCTGAAGTTAACAAGAGCGAGTTCTGTAGGATATGTATATTTTAAATTAGCAGATTGCAAGAGAACAATCGAAATGAAATTAAAACCAAAAAGCAACACCAACACCCCACCTCTCCCAAGCCAAAACTAAATTTTTTCCTTGTTGTCTGTACACCATAATATAAGTAAAAGGGAAACACAAGTAAAATGGGTGCTATATTTACAGTGTATGTTGTAGAAGTCAATGCTTGCAAGCTGCTACAGTGCAGTAACTGTAATGTTAATTAAAAGTCTTACCTTCAACTTCTGTTACCACAGTTTTGTAAGTTCTTTGAAGTTGTCTGACTCCTGAGATTGTAGCTTGTACAAACACCAAGATCTGCCTCCACTGAGATAGTTTTTAAACTGTACACAACTTATGTATTTATTTAGTCAATACGTTGTGCTATAAGGTGAGACAAACACAGTAAAATAATTAATACTGATGAAACCATATCTATCTTCATTATTACCATAGAAGAAAATAGTGTGTGTGCAAAGTTCAGTATTTAGTGCATAGTGGAAAGGTCTTACTTAATAATGGTACCTTTTGAGATGAATTGATTTTTTTTTATTATTTTTATAAAGATATACTACTTGATATTAGAAGTCAAGTTAAGAAAACAAAAGAGATTTAATAGTATAATATTATTTTAAATATCACAATTATGCAAAGAAATATATTATTCCCTTTAGTTTTTTTTCTGTCATTAATTTGTTCAGAGCATTTATTACAGTCTACCTATTTTGTTTCAAATTGACCCAGTCAAAGCAGTTTGAAGACATTTACAATGATGAAGAGGGAGCTCCAATTAACCTTCTTGGCTGAGATATTTGATATGCATGAGTTACTATATAACAGCTTAATTATCTAATACTCTTTGAAAAGATTTCTAAGAAAGAATGGAATTGATTTATATATTATGAGAGCATAATAATTTATTTAATTTCTCATCAGATTTCTTTTGCCAAAATATATGTAAATTAACTAGCAAGATATGGGACCAAGATCAATAGTCAGGACCTGACAACTTTCTAACTTTATGTATGTTTTGATAACTTTTCTTTGAAGAAGAAGCAAAGCTGCTGGTAACTAATAACCAAGTACTGCAAAATTGCACTGCAGGTCAGAACTCATTAGAGCTATATAGATACATTTTAATCGCTATTCTAGACATCCATT
>VXBO01013042.1:74259-100061 GCA_013400135.1 Rhinoptilus africanus | reverse complement strand
CCCCCCGCACCCGCCAGCGCTCCCCGGCCGCAGAAGCCCCGCAGGAAAACGCCCGCCGCCCCCCCAGCTCCCGCGCCAAGGGGACACGGAGTTGCCGTTCCTTTCCCCAAACTTGTCCCTTCCCGCCCCTGCCACGCCGCGGGCGTCTCCCCGGGCAGCCCCCGCACCCGGCGTGAAAAGGGATCGTGAACAAGGGATGAGCAGCACGAAATCACTCCCCAGGAAAAAAAGTAAAAATCATGGTAAATCAAAGTACCTGAGCGGCTCTTCTTGGGAGGCAGGTCGTGCCGGATTACTGCTCTGCCTGAGAGCCCTGCCTCACTGCAGGGTCGCAGCCCCTCTCACCACTCTCTTGGGATGGACAAAGGAATGAGAAAAATAAAATGCCCTGCCACCTATTTTGCATCTAGCACAGCTGGGGAGAATTTGGTTCCTGGGCGTGAGGCTTCCTGGAGGCAGATGGATGCGGATGGGAGCACCACCACGCAGCTCTTGAGCTTTGTGGTGTTCTTCGATGCCCCATCTCCTGCCCTCCCCCGCTCCGTGCAGGCCTCCTCCACCAGCCCTTTCAACCTGCAGGTTTGAAGGCAAGGAGGAGATGCCTGGCCTTCAGGCACGCACCTGTCTCAGAAGAGCTCTCTGGTGCAACAGCAGAGGGAGAGAGGTGGATGAGCACTAAACAGAAGACTGGAGGGGAGCTGGCACAGATTTCCCTGATCTCTGCTGTTCTACATTGGCCTTTAGCTTTAGTTACCATGAACAAAGTCCCCTCCTTGCCTCATCCACCGAAGCACAAGTGTTAGCATCCTTCCCTCACGCGCTGGTCCTAGACAACACCTTGCACGTGTCTGTGAACTGGGACAGTCTGAGGCACCAGTCCAGTTCACACTCTTCCTCCTTTTGGGTGGCTGCTGCCCTGTAAGCCCTGCCCGACCCCAGGCAGCCCAGCCCTGAGCCCGGCAGGGTGTCACCAAGGATGAACCTGTCGCTCTCCCTCTTGGGAGACTACAGCAAAGCCCAAGAGCACCTCTGCTTTGGGAAGGAGACACATGGTGCCCGTGACCCAGGGCGACGATGCCAAGGTCAGATGAACCATAAGTGAGACCAACGCTTGTTGAGCAGGAGGCTACCGCCACATCCAGGGGCCAGAGCCCACCTCCAGCCCACGCACTCCCACTTAACCTGCAACGTGCAGCAGCCACTGCAGAATCCCGCAGCTCGGGACCAGGTCCTGCATCAAGCCATCTAATAGGCAACACGTATAATTTTATTTATATTTACATGGTGTCAGAGTTGCACATGCCAATTTACAGGTTAATAAAACAAAATGCCTTACACTGCGGTTTGCAAGTGCAGAGATTCTGCAGTGGGAATCAGTAGGACTTATTGCTACAGTTGACACAGGAGAAAGCAGAAACACACGATGTATCTGCAGCATAGCATACTCCCACAGAAGTTATGTTCCTATTTCTAGGTATAGAAATGTTCTGAGCTGTTATTTCCTGCAAATGCATCTGTTCGTGAGTGCCGATGAGCAGCCAGCCCTGCGGCCGTGCGAGTTCGGTGGCACTCATCGTCCCCGAGCAGGACGGGGCCAGTCCCATATCTCACACTGGTCAAGATGGGTTCCACTGTTCGCATGGGGCAGAGGCGGTGTTTTGTACTGGAAGCCAAGAGCTAACACAGAACTCCCAGGAACATCAGATGTGCAAACCCAAACGGGTAAGATATTCCAAAATAAACGCCGCAAGGGTCAGCAGCTGACAGTGCAGAGTTGAGCCCAGCCTGGCTGTTAATTTCCCGGTGACGCATTGGTCATTCTTATTCATTGTGATGTTCATTAGTACCTGGGGAATTCATTACTAAACACACACAGGTTACCTGCATTGTAGCTACTGGAAGAAACAGGCACTTCTGTCCTCAGTTATATTTTACAACTGTAGTGACATCAGTAAAAAGCATTTTTTGATCGGATTTAAAACTGAAAAATTAAGGCAAAGCTCAGATGCCGCAGTTGCGGGGATCTGCCACAAATACTTTCAGCAGAGCTGGATATTAAAACCCGTGAGCTTGTTTGGTCAGAGTAAAGTAATAAACCACCATGTTCAATCACATTGGAATGCAGGGGCTGCAGCGCGCATGGTGATGCCTCTGCGCTGCCATGCCCTTTCCACCGGCAGCTTCACCCAAACTTTTCAGCAAAAAATCTGAAGGAAAAGTCAATTCTGATGCAGAGAATACACAAAACAATATTGCAAAGAGCAGCAATGACCAAAAACTAATCATCACGACACTTGAGCGTGTATGACCGAAGAACAAGAGACCTGTTGCTGAGAGGCAAAGGGCAGCTGGGCTAAATTAGCTGAGCAAGTTTGAGTCTGGATAGTGTCATTAGGAGAAAAGCAGAACTATGCCATAAACTCTAATGAATGCATTAATGGATGGCTTGTGCCTCTCAAAAGGGGAAAAAACGGTTTAAATAAAGTTATTAACACAGCCCACCTGTGTTTGGCTCTTGGACTATGTTGTTTAAATAGCCCATTAACTCTTGGAGTAACTAATCTTGAAAGTGAATATAGCCTTTCTGAAGTAGACATTTAACTGCATTCATATAATTCAATTAGATTGAGCATTCTTAGGCCAAAGCCAGTATTCTGTGCTTTCATCTCTAATAATGGTGCACAGGCAGGCTTGGCTAATATGGTGTTAAAAAAAGAATTTGCATTTGCAATGGTAACCAAAAATAAATTGCTGGACTGAACCCTAAAATATAACGTGTAATTTAAGTGGTATGAGTTAGCATTGTTATAGTAATACAGAATTTAAAGGTTATATTTAATTTTGAAATCAGTATTACAGAGTGAGCTGAGTTTTATGGCTCTGCCTTAAACTCACAAGGGAAAATTAATGATTTTTTAAAAACTGATATTGAGATAGAATTTCTTTTCTGGGTACCAGAGCTCACATCAGTTAACAGACAATACCCTGGCCTGCTTCTGCTCGGGTTTTTGGGGAATGGGGAGGGAGTAAGGAAGAAGAAAAACAAGTCATTGCCTGAGCAAGTTCATCCAGTTAATAAATAGTTAAAGCAAATTCATTAGGATGCAGGAATTTTATAGATTTAGTTAAAGGTTTCTTCCTATTTATGTCACTGAGAAATGATAAAATTCCTTTTATCACTCTACAACTTGTTAATGTTTTACCCCAGGACCACTTCATCTGTAATAAACATCTTAACAAAATATGCATCCCTAGGGAGGAACCGTTAATTTCCTTAAGGCCTCACACATGTAATAGGTTTTTATTGCATGCAGGTGCTTTGTGAAATTGCATTGCCTTGTAATAAACGTCCAGTAAAGAGCAGGTAGCACCTAAAAGGGGGAAGTGTTTGTGCACCTGTCTGAGGGGAGACTTTGCACACGCTAATCCTCCACGGGCTTCTCCGACTGCACATAGACATCACCGCGCCTCGCCTCCGCGGGCGTCCGCTGCCTCTGAGCACGGCAAGGTAAACGCTTGCATTTTTACAGTTGTGTTTAACCAGCTTAACAAATAAATGCTAGGTGAATTTAATATATATTCAAATATATTTATTGCCGCTTTGGCTAAAATTGCAGCGCAAACTACAATCAATTCAACACACTCTAAAGGACAGGGAAAATAACGCATGGCAGATTTTCCTTTTCTTTTGTAGGAAGTTATCTGTGTAAGATTCTTCTTGGAATTAATATATTTTATTAATCTGTTTAGAATTAAGTATAAAGAAAGTTCAGCATAATTCTTACCATGAATAACATATCTTAGGTATTTCAATATGGATAGCTTTGCCTTAAGTGTTTAATTTTGAAAGTTTATTTTTTAAAAGCCATTTGAACAAAGATGTAGCTATAGTTTTCCATGGACGCCTATTGCAGAGGGCTATTTTGCTCCTCACAGTAATTAATGGGAACGAAAGCTAAGTTTCAAGAAAATCCCCCTCTAGCAGCAGCATCGTGTACATGTGTCGAAGCTCTTTGTTGTTCAAGGAATTGCTTTGCCGACTGCCCGCGTTCTGTCAGAGCACTCGCAATACCTGCGAGCCAAGGGCTGCTGCCCCTCCCAGGGGAACGCAGCGGGTACGTCTAAAGGACAACGTTTGCAGAAAACCCGGGGGTTAACATTATGTGTCACCATTGGAGGCAATACTTCAGAGTCTGTAACTTTGAGGAATTTCTAAGTTTAGTTACAAAGCCCAGAACTTACAAAAAGTTCTTCAGTAAAATCTCTGTGTATTTCCTTCCTCTACCTGCCCTCCCCCCCCTTTTTTTTTGTCTTTCTAAATACTATTTCCCAGCAAAGGGATATCAAGGCAAAGTTGCAGCCAGAAGGCAAATAAATGGTTCTGGAGATCCTGAGTGGCTCAGGCTAGAAGCCTTTGGGCTGAGAGTGGACCAAACGCCTTGGTCTGCGGCTGCCCAGGGCCCCAGGCACAGCTTTGCTGAGGGCAGTGGCTCAGTCGCCCCACGCGCCCCTGGGGGAAGCGCAGGGCAAACTGTGTCAAAAGCTCCTGGGACACTTAAAAATCCAAGTTTACTTAAAATTTTTACCCAAGTGTGTAGGAGTCCCTTTAACGGGACTGTCACCAAAACACCTAAGGTGCTTTTCCGTTTCACATTTGTGCATTTTTGAAAACTGTAACCATATGCAAGATTAAGAGCTTAAATGTTTTGATTAGCCCAGACAGAAGGACATACACTTGATAGTCCAAAGCATCACCTAAAATATTTGTTTAAGCTCAGTAGAAGTCCATGAGAATCTGAGAAGTATTTTAGGTGTGTGTTTAATTAAAAAAGTTATTTACTTTTCACCAACCCCTTCCCAAACTGGGTACATAATGTAAAAACTCAGCTGCGACGTTATTGAAGTCAAGAATAACAACAAACGAATATACTAAAATGACTTCTGACTTCTTGGGGAGGGAAAATGTAAATTTACTCATTACTGAGTTATAAGAAAACTGTTCTTACCGAAGTGAGGGAAAGAGACAAATTTAGAGTCCTGTGTGAATAAATAATAAATATTATGAAAAAAAGGACTGCATAAAAAAAATTAAGAGCAAAGGCTAAGACAGTGAATTCTGAAGAAAATCTCCCTGAATTTAAAAGGCAGAGGAAAAAGAAACAATAAGTAACCTCACACCTGAGCTAAGATGGCAGAGAAATAAATTGTGCTGCAAAAATCAGGAACGCATTTAAAGATATAAGTCATGGCTGCGCAGCCCGGGAACCCTGGGGGGGCCACGCGCTCTGCAGAGCCGGCCCCGGACTCTGATCCCTGCGGGACACAGGCCCGAGGGGGACGATGGATCACGCATGGCATCTGCGAGGGCTCAAACACACTGCGTGGGGCGGCAGAGGAGTCCTGGGGTGCGGGGGATGCTGTAGGGGTGCCCAGGGGCTTTGGGGTCTCCTGCAGTGGGTGATGCCAGGGACGGGGCCACGAGCAGGAGCAGGAGGCTGTTCCCCCCGCACCCTGACACGCGTGGGCACCGCTTCCATCTCATCCCGCCCGTGCTGCCCCATCCCCCGGGCGCAGCAGTGCCAGCCCGTCCTGGAGAGGATGGGTGGTGGGGGCTGCGGTGGAGCAGGGGGCGCTGGGAGGACCCTGCAGATCCGACCCTGATGGAAGAGAGGAGAGAACGACTCCCAGGACCATGTTCACGATCAGCGGGTGCCTGCTCTGGGCACAACGAGAGACAGCGACACAGACAGGGTCCCCCGTTCCCTTCGGGCAGGAGATGGAGCACAGCGAGACAAGCAGCAGAGCTCACCCGCTGCCTTCCTCCTCCTCGCAGGCATCCAGCGAGCCTTGCCCAGCGTGAGCCGTGTCCTGTGCCAAGGCCTGGCATGGTGTGCTGAACCACGAACAGGCCAGCAGGACTCAATGATAAAAGGAAAAAAAGCTTATTGTTCTCAGTAGGCAGCATTTGAGCAATTTTCCCCCCGAAATGGCCATACAAATATTTCCATCCACTTGAGCAGCTGCTGGCGGCATCCCCAGGCGCTGCTGTGCCGGGGGCTGTGCTGGCCATGGGCACAGGACAGGCGTCCCCAGTGGGCACCATTTGTGCCATGGGCCACGGGGGCCTGTCCGGCAGGGAAACCCTCTCCCGCATGGAGCCCAGTGAGAGGAGCGGGCAGCCGGACCCGAGCGCGGGTCCCCGGGAGCACCCTGTGACACAGGCGGGGGTGGCAGTGTCACCGTCCCCTCTGCAAAACCCTGGCCAAGGCGTGAATTTGTGGGTGGAAACAAGGAGCTGCCTCCAGGAGCAGCTTCCCTTGATTTCTGGAGAGACAGACCCCCGGTCCTGCCTGGCCCAAGCCCCCCTCATTTCCCTCCCCAGATTTCGGGGGGCGCCGCCGGCGCTGGAGCAGGAGGAGGGCAGGGGGTCGGTGGCGAGAGCAGCAGCTCGCGTTTCCTGCGGCTCTGACCGAGCTGCATTTTAAAGGGGGCAAATCGTAGGAATGATCATCTTCAAAGAGAGAGGATTTATAGAGGCTGCCGGTCCCGGCTCTGCCCGTCGCAGCCCCGAGCGGTCCCTCGTACCCCCAGACCCGCGTCGCACGGTGCTGCCCAGAGCTGCCAGTGCCCGGTCCCGGTGGCCGCCGTTTCAAATATTCCCTCAGCAAAGCCTGACACAGCATCTTAATTTTTCAAAGGAAAAAACCCAACACAACAATAACAACAAAACCAAAACAAAACAAGAGAGAGAGTCAGCCCCCTCAGCACTAAGGAAAAAATAGAGACAGGAGTCGTAGAGGCAAATGTAATTAGGAAGCATATGAGAAGATTCAAAAAAGTTCAAAAGAATATGAGAAAGGAAATGTATAAAAAGTAAATAAAACACATTGTTTAAAAATGTTTCATATTAGACTTCCCCTATAAACATTTTACTTTTTATTTTATAGATTTCATGCTATTCTAATCAACTTTATTTTTGTAACTTCACAACTGAAACTGCAAACCTTACAGCCTGTTTTCACATTTCTGGTGTGTCCTGTCAGTCTTTTATATCTCTCTAGATGGGGGGAAAATAAAGTCAATGAAGTGAGCCAAAAAATTCTAATTTCAAAACTTTTATAGAAATTTCTCCTGAAGAAACTCAGGCTCCACATCATGGAAAGATCATAAAGATTTGGTGAAAACAGTTCCAACTCCCAGACAAATCAAAGACTAAATAGTTTACTATTGCTTACGAAGAGTATGTAAACTTGTAAAGGATATTAATGAAGGTGTAAACTCTTACTGAGGAAAAACAAATCTTTGCTGTAGAGGACTGGGGTATTAAATAAAGCAAACACAACACCTCATCTGCCCTGCCTTAAACTGTGCCAGAACACTGGAATTAGAGAGGCCAGGTAATCTAAAAAACAATTTAGAGATGCAAGGCTTTTGCTGGCCTGCAGTCATCTGGATGAAGGTTCCATCTCATCTTTACAATCAAAGAGTTAACTCTGATGTCCCAGCACACAAATAAGTAAATGTGGGATAATTAGGAAACAAATTCTGCAAACATCTTGAAAGGGGCTGGAGACCTTTGATCTTTATAGAAAAGAAAACATTACAATACAGTCTAGCTTTTGGGGTCTGCACACATTTTATACCAAGGCAGAGGATGGTATCTTTCTTAAAAATCAAGTAACACCTAATTCCATCATACCCTAATTATCTTAACTGATTTCATATGTCTAAAGGTATTTCACCAAAAGATTAGAGTAGAAAGAGGGACTGACAAAATAATTAAATATGCAATTTGCCAAGCTTGGGCAATATGGCTTTGAAATCACCTTTTCAGGAAGTTTTACAGCTTGTTCATTGACATATATATTGCAGCCTTCAGATTCTTATTTAAGCTCTTTTGATTACTTTAATGGATTAATACCCGAGTACCATCAATGTAAAGTCTAATACTCAAGCCTGTTTCTAATTTGCCAAAAGTTGCACTAGTTTTCTTTTGGTGTTATGATAAGAAAAAAAAAATCTATCTTGATACATTTTTTTTTCTAAATCATAAAATTCCTTCTTCCAAAGTAATTCTGTGAATACAGAAACAGGTCTGTATCTGGTGTCCTTTCTGGTCATATGAAGTGCTTACATGTTTTCTAAGGTTGTGGTGACCTAACCAACATACATGCAACCATCAGCGACACGTGGGGTGCTGTGTTTTACCAGAAGAGTGCGGAATTGCCACTTTAATCCTTGGAGATTTAGTTTGGGCAAAAACCCATGTAATGAATCCATGTCCGGAGCCTTCAACACCGTACCATTTCACAGGACGCAAGGAAGTGCCTGCCCTGGTGCCCCTGGCAGAGGTGCCCAGCCCTGGCAGCATCGCCCGCTCCTCTGCCACCCCCGGCGCCACTGGGAAGCTCCAATGGCACCCACAGCACGGGCAGCAGCGAGGTGGGAGATGGCCTCACCACGCACTCGCGTCCATCTTCTGGCTGGACACAGAGGGGACATTTCCACACTCACAGCAATAACAACATTCCCACTTCCCTCTCCTGCTCTGCATCTTTAAAGATGCAAAGTTTTCAGGAAAACTTTCCACCTACAGTCTGTGACCCACTAATGGAAACCATGAAAGAAAGCAGCAGAGGTCAAAGCAAGAGTTGTCCAACCAAGACTCTGACACTAGCCAGGAGCAAACGCCCGAAGCAGAGCAGTGCGTCCCATGGATGCTCATCCAACACACCAAGGAGCCAAGGAGTTTCCCAAGACATGGGGGATTTCTGTGTCCAGCAGCCCTCCATGAACTTCCCTCCCAGCTCTGGACACAACATGCAGTAATGCAATTCACCATCTAGTGACGTGCTGAGTGAAGAACCACCTCCCCTGGTTTGCTTTGCACAGCTCAGCACAGAAATGGCGAGCTTGTGCTATAGACAAACAGACGTGCACGCAGCTTGCCCGCCTTCCGGGGCTCTCTCACCCAAATGAAACGTATGAGGAACTCTGCTGAAGTTCAAAGACATTTTATAAGATAAAACATATCTGAAGAGTTAAATGATTTGGCCATGGACACTCAGAAGCATCAGTACTCAAACGCAATTCAGGCATGAACCAAGCAAACAACCGTAAGCAGGGAAAAGGCTCAAACGCCCGAAGCAGCGAAGCTCACTTTACCTTACCCCATTCACCTACCAAGGTTTCTTGCTCTGCCCTGCACAGAGACAACCAACCATCCAAAATTCCTTGTGAGAAGAGCCTTCTCCTTCCAAAACTCCTTTGACAGCCCCCTTGGTCTACTCAGTCACTGGCCGCACACAGTACGTGTTGGTACAGCCAAAGCCTGGCAACCAGGGCTGCCCCAGCGTCTGCCCCCGCAGCACCACCTCTGCAGTTCCAGCTTTGTGAAACCAAAAGGAAAAACAAGCTTTAAATATTTAAATAGAAGAGATATTTAAGTTTAGAAATGCATGGGAGTGGATACCAGAAAGGAGAAACATCTTCAGCCGTTCCTCAGGAAGCCAACACACATTCTTTAATGAAGAACAGTTTTTCCTTGAGATTTAACAAAACAGTCTAACCCAAACCAGCACGGCCTTTGCCTCTTCCTGGAGAATTCCAGCCTAATTACAAGCTTCCTCTGAAAGATGAAAAAATACAGCTGATACTCACAGTTTGGAAGAACATGCAGCCGGCAGCAACTCCGATCAGCCACCCTGCAGGCGCTGCCAAGCGGCTCACAGCCGGCAGCGCTGAGGAGAGGTCCCCGCAGCACCGCCTGCCCCAGCGCCCTCCTCTCACCCCTGCTGGCACCCGGGGCGCTTCTCCGCCTGTGGCACAGGGGCTGTAGGGGGCTCCCGGCTGCCTGGTGGTCGGTGCCCTTCGTCCTCCTCCACAGGCAGACCTGGCTCTAGATCACTGGGCTTGTTTTCCTGCTGAATTTTTTCAGGTTTATTATTTCTGTGTTACACATTATCGTGTGAAGCCATCAGAAGTGACCCAGGAGAGAGAAAGGGCACTTGCTGACCACAAACACATGTGCAATGCTCGTGGTTAGAAAGGCCGTCCAGGGGTTACTTGAAGGTCTCAGAGCATGGGATGGAGAAATGCCGGCGACTTGGGTCTTTGCTGCCCACGGGACGCTGCTGCCCCCACTGAGGAAGCAGCGGGTCCCCAGGGCAAGTGACGACCCAGCTTCTCCCCGACACGGGGCAGAGTCCGGCGGCAGGAGCAGCGCTGCCACCATGACAGTGACTGCGCAACGCCCGGCCATCGCGGTGCCACGGCACACCCTGCGCAACGCCCGGCCATTGCTGCCACCACCAGGGAAGGTGCCGAGGGCTGGGAAAGCAGGACAAGAATAGCACTGCTTTGAAGCTGAGACATAGTTCAGGGCCTATTTGTTTATTACTGTCCATAAAGTTTCACCGAGTGACATGTGTTAGGATTAAAAATACAGGTAATGTCAGAAATGTTCCCTGGAAGCCACAGTTCAGCAGATGCCTTTAAAAATAACTAATTGAACCACAACAGAGAGACACCAAACTGACCCGATCCTTTCTGTCTTTAAAATCATGTACATACACTGTATTTCAGGGTCAATTTATCACAACATGCCCTTTCCTCACTCGTGCATAGCAAAAGGGAATGCACAGACATATTTATAGCAGTCACTGCTTATCAAATGGTATAAATATGTCTGTGCTAAAATAAATCAAGACATGGATGTGAAGCTCAGTGACCCACAGCGATGAGGAAGTGTTGAGGAGCACCTGGAGCGGAGCCTCTGCTGCGGGCACGGGGCAGGCTCCCCACAGCCAGGGCAGGGCGGGACGGCGGGCGCTTTGGTGGGGATCCACTGTGTTGTTTTCCTTCAGACTTGCACCAAAGAGCAGATGGAGAGGATTAAAAGGAACCTTCTCTGTATTCTCGTTTTCTGATCATTCCTCTGTAGTTGTTTAACTAATTGCATTTTTGATATAGCAAAGCTCCCCAAGACGAGGGTTTGTCTTGGCTTATCCCAGCCACATCTTGGACCTGCTTCTGGTGCTGTTAGTGGTAAGGCATGCCATGCTCCTCTGCTGAACTACAGAAATAATAAATGATTTTCCTAAACTTTTAGCTGTTACCAATTTACTCTAATCTCATTAGCACTATTATCCAAATTCTAAACACCCACTGCTGAAAAACCCATGGAAACTTCCAGATAGGATGGGATTAAGAAGAAAAAAAACAAAGTGGGTTCCCCATTACCCATTGCTTTTAGGAGAGGGCTCTCCAGTGTATCCCCAGCCCCAGAAACAGGCTCAGAGGGAGTTAGTGCACAGGAGAGGTACAGGTAGACTTTTGATTCAGGGTCATTTCTTGCTCACTTGTGCATCTTGTGTCTCTTGCAACCTTGGGAGACAGCAGAGGTTTAAGGTTTGCCAAACCGAGAATACAAATGCATTGATAGGAAAATCAGTTTAACATTCAAACAGCAAAAAGTAATAATTCACAAATCAGCAGAAGAGTGTGGATAGAGCTGCTGGCAGCGATGTACAAAGTATTCACAAAAGAATCACAGAACCTGCAGAGAATTGGCTTGTTAAGGAGATTACTGAGCAAGCAAAAACCCCAGCAAAGGCTACTGCAATAGAGCTGCAATGTTTCCTTACGGGGACCATTTAAGATAACGCCCACTCCTGTGCCTGGATGGTTAGGGCCTTCTAAGAATAAACTGATTAAAGAACATTTTGAAACCTATAAACCTGGTGCAGTTTAAAAGGCGGCTTTTAACCTTGGAGGTCTTATTTTCCTTAATAAGAAGTTGGGAAACCCCTTGCTTTCCCCAGTTTGATCAGCTCATTAACGGACTGACAATATCTCAGGAGCTGCTGATACCCAATGCTTTAATAATAACATCTGCTGACTTCCTCAGGGCCCTTTTCAGAAGAAATTAGGTGCAGGTTTGCATGCCGGAGAGAGCAGGGATGTCATGAATCTGCACCCAGCTGGGAAAAGCAGACAGGCTGAGAATCGCTGCTGCCCCGCAGCCACCGCCGCCAGCCCTGGCCAGAGGAGCCGGGTTTGTTCCCCATTTTGGGGTGTGTTCACCCGGGGAGCGGTGCCTGCCCCGCGCCCCCGCCCTGCGCATCGCCCTGCGCGAGGCTGAGGGAGTGCCACCGACAGGCAACTGCCGCGGGATTTTTTTAATCTAGTTTCCTATGAAAACAAGGTTCCTGTGATCCCTGTGTGCTTGTCTGTCTGCCTGTCCTGCCCAATAACTTTGAACTCTTTTCTTTACTGATTTAAACCAGATTTCACAGAGAGGTAGAAGTCTCAAGGATAATTAAGTTCCTAAAAGTTTCATATAAGTAGGCATTTGGGCAGAAAAAGGAATTTAGAGTTAGAACAGGCAAAAAGTTTGCATTAAGGTCTTTGAGTCCATGGACTGGCTTCTGCCGACTGCGACAGGTCACCGCTGGGAGACTGTGGGAAAAGTTTTAGGTGTAGGTGGGAAGAGCAAAAAATCTTTGTGTAATTCAGACAAACGTCAGT
Organism: Rhinoptilus africanus; assembly: GCA_013400135.1. Classification (NCBI taxonomy): domain Eukaryota; kingdom Metazoa; phylum Chordata; class Aves; order Charadriiformes; family Glareolidae; genus Rhinoptilus; species Rhinoptilus africanus. The sequence continues at coordinate 87,533 of VXBO01013042.1, read as the reverse complement.
CACGCGAAACCCCCTCCATTGCCTCCCGTGCTCGTGGAACGAATTCATTCTCACAAAACCCCAAAGTTTGTACTTGGTTTTTGCTGCCGGTGTGGCCCAACTCATGGGCACGATGGCTTTGCCCCACTCAGTGGCGAACTTGTTACTCACCATAGAACAAAAAAGTGGTGGAGCCCATTTCCTGCTTCCCTTGCTCATCGCAATTTCATGCGGCTTGGCCCTGCTGTGGGCAGGGCGTTTTCCAGCGGCGTCTCGCTGTGGGGGATGCCATCGGGTGACTGTACCACCGTGCCCCGCTGGCTCCCGTCCTGCCCATGTCCTCCCCAGTGCCGCTGCTGGGGGAGGCGGGGGTCACAGTGCCGTGGGTTTTGTCCCGCGCGTTCTGTCCCACGGATTCTGTGCCGTGTGGCCGGGGTCAACTCAGGATGTTTGCGATCTGGGGGTGGAAGGGAATTATGTACATGGGGCTTTTTACAGAAGTAAGAAAATTGTTGTTCCAGAAACGAGCCCAATTTAGCAGCAAGTGTCAGTGTGCTGCTGCCAGCTCCTTGCGCAGTGCGTCTTGCCATACATCCAGTGCCTGGAGCATCCCCACATCCCTGGGTCAAGGCTGGGCAGGCAGCGCGGGAGGAGGGCCACCTGGCTGCAGTTACTCTCCCCTCTCCTCCCTCTCGCCCACTGACGCCCGCCGCTTTTTGCCTAACGCATCCCGAACAAGCCCTCGGGTGCTCCTTCAGGACACGCCACAGGGAACAGCAATAACAGGCTTCTCGCCTGGTTTTTGAAGCAGGACTCTGTTCAGACACTCCTGCTGGGAGCGTTTCCCTGGCAGGGAAATGACCTGAAATGACCTTATGGCACGTTGGCTTCTTGGGCTCCCTGTTTTCTTGACACTTCAGTGACTTTGTAGGCGCCCTCCCCCACCTTCCAGCAAACCCAAACAACCCAAATCCCAACCCTTTGCTGTGGCCGTGGGAACAGCTCACCGGTGTGCTCCCAGAGGGGGGGGCTGTGATGCACCCCCTCCCCGCGGGGGTTCAGCTTCGCCTCTGCTGCTCCCAACGAGGGTGAGCAAAGACTCACTGATGGAGAACACGGCCCCCTGGGCCTCACCTTTTCCCCCTTTAGGAAGTTTTCTTAATGTCCAGTTATGAATTGTCCTTGTTACCATCCAAACCCAGCACTTGTGGTGCTCTCTGCCAAAGGCGCAGAGACACACAGAGGGTCGGGGTCCTGTCCAAGGAATCGTGTCCCTCCTCAGCCTCGGTGTCTGCTGGCTGCAGCATGTCCAGCACCCTCCCTTTGCACTGAGCAGCAGTGCCAAACCTGCCGCAAACCCACCCAAACCTGCCCTACTCTAAGTTACAACCTGCTCTTGGAAACTATCCGGTAAAACTTCTTGAGGTTGAAAATAAGATTTTCCCTCTTTGCTCAGCTGACAGTGCAGTTCAGTTTGGTCAAAAAGCTGCTCTGGACAATTAGCATCTTTATTGTTCCGTGTCAGATTATGTTAAATTATAAAACTATAACCCGCAAGCAAACCAGTGGGCAGACCCACCTGTCTGACAGAGGAGTCAGGGAAGAGCACAGCCCGCTCCCGTCTGCTCCTGTCTTTGCTGAGCTGGGCCCGGCAGCCTTCGGCGACGCTGGGGGGCCGGAACCCCAAGTCAGGCACCGCTGCCACTGTCCGGGGGCTCTGCCGCCTCGGGAATGCCGGAATCCGGGGCAGAGTCCAGCCGTGAACAGTTTGTTCACAGTCAGCTGGCAATCACCGCGTGAATCGTCAGCGTAATGCCCAGGGCTTCGCACTGCACCCCCCAGACCCAACGGCCTCTCCTGCCCGCGGGGCTCGCCCCCCGAAGCCTCCCCTGGCTGCCACTGGGGACGAGTGCCTGCCGCTGCCACCACCATGCACGGGCGCGGGGCGGCTGCGAGCGCGGGCAGCGCGGGGCGCGGGCGGTGGTGGCGGCGGTGGCAGTGGTGGTGGCAGCCTCGGGCAGCCTGGCTGGCGGGTCCCCGCTCTGCCGGCGCGCAAAGCTGCCCGGCATCGGTTCTGCCCGGCCCACTCCGAAGCACTGGGAGTTCCGGACTTTGGGTGAGGATGTGCATTATTTTATTTCAGGTTTCTTCCCTTGTGTTCGTTTTGGAGGAGTCCCCGAGGATCTGCTTCGGTCCTGCTGAGCGACGGATGTTAAACCGGGGCCTTAAAATATATAACTACAGCTAATCTCTCTGAGACTCAGCTGAGCATATAGCATTTAAAGGCTGATTCCCGTAAAAGCCCCTCGCTGAGGATTACCTGGAGTTTGGTTTGGACAGTTTTATCAGCAGCGTGTCCTGGCGAGCTGAGGGCGCCCGTCCCTGCCCAGGTACCACTGTCAGGCGGCGGCTCAGCCCGGCCTCCGTCCCAGGAGCTGGGGGGAAGACCGTAAAATAAAATCTGGTGGAGCAGCTGGATGAATACTCAGTTTAATTTAAGATCCAACACTCACAAGTCAAACTACAAAGTGGTCCCACTTGGGGTATTCTCACAGTTCTTGGTTTAATCGAGCAAAATTCTAGAGGTCAAATTTCACCCTCAGTGGAAGTACGTCATGAGGCTTCCAGCGTTTCTGGTGGAAAAAACCCCCCAACCTAGAACCTGTTTCCTCCGGAGAATTGCACGACGGTTTGATCGGGCTTTTTCTCCTTGACACATCGCCCATTTTATTACATTCTGCTTTGCTTTAAAGAGAGGTACCTATTGTTTTGCTTCCCTGAAGAAGCTCATAATGTTATAATTCAAGTGTCAGGACAGATTAGGTTAAATGTACTGTGTGATTCCCAAAGGAAAACAAACTTCCAAACATACTCTATTTGCCTTGTTACATGTCATGGATTGCATTAGAGCTGAACATGTAATTCTGTCGCCTAATGTGTTAAAGTTGGCATGAATTTTATTCTCTGTGCAAGGTGAGAAATTACTTAGCTAACAAAACATTTCGTTTTCCCCTCTTTGCGTTCCTTCTTTATGAGATTCTGAATGTGACATTTTCACAAAAAATCTCTGCACTTATTTGTGAAAAATGTATATTAAAACCAAAACACATCAAATGGAAAGAAATCACAGATGGTTTTATTCACAAGCAGTAGAATTAATGGCCTTCCCTACTCTTTATAAATATTGGAAGCAGATGAGTTCATTACTATTTCACTCTAATAAAGAAAACCTGCTTTATTTTGACAAGACATCTACTTATCTGGTGTTTCTACCGAATAATAAATCTATTCTCATTGGAAAATAAAAGAAAGGTTATCGATAAACAAAAACCTGCCTGGAAAATTTGTCAATCAAAAAACCCACAAACATCTTTGTTTCTGATAGTGCAGAAATGGAATTCAAGGGATTTTGAAAATGTCACTAATTTTCAGAATAGAAAGTTTTGAAATGTTTACTTTGTGGTTGTCTTAAATTTTTACATCTTTCAACAAAGCAAGCAGAAAAATGAAAACATCTGAAAAGGCTTTTGAAAAGAAAAGAGTCAGCACAAGCTGGATAAAGCTGTGGGCTCCTTTATCTTTGAGAAATCTGCACACATGGAGCGGAGTTGAAGAATTTTTTTTTAACTGTGCATTCAAACACTTCCCAGTTCACAATCCCGGCTATGCCGAGTTTGCCAGACCTTCAAAGTGCCGTTGGCAGCCTTTCCTGCGCTGGGATAAAACATCTTACCCAGGGGAAGCAAAAGCTGAGTCATTTTTAACCCCAAACAACATTCACTGATGTGGTCATCTTGTTAGTCATGGAAATCCTCTGTTAGTTCTGTTTATGCTTCTTTCAACACTTATTAACCAAGAAGCAAAGAGGTTTTATTTTAAACTGCAGAAGATGTTTATCCTCTCCAGGGCCATGACAATCAGTTACATGGCTTATCCATCACTGCAGAGAGAGGAAAAGATTTTGGGAAACTCTCCAGGCAAGTTAATTTTTAAAGCTGTGGGAGGGAGAGGAGAAAAGAAAACAAACAGCACCGAAGCCGGAGTCACACAAAGCCCCCCAGGCCCGTCCCGCGCCGCAGGGGCCATGGCTGCCTCCGAGCAGCCCTCGCGCCCGCTGCTTCCCGACAGACGGAGGATTTCCACGATTCCATGATTTCTGTGGGGCAGGAAGGGCCAGGAGACACCTTGCTGGAAACAAATGGCTGCTCCTGGTGCCGGGAGCACTAAGCAGAGCAGAATTAGAAATTTTCCTTAGAAAACAAATTCCGTGGATGATGGTCAATGTAAACCTGCCCCGGTCTCGCCCTGCGCCCCGCCAGGGGCCCGGGCGGGTGGGTCCCCGCAGCCCTGCAGGTACCGGGGACCGGAGGTGCCACACGGAGGGGCCGTACTGAGCGAACGCCAGGTGCCCGGAGGAGCCGACGGCCCGGCGCCAGACCCCCGCGCCAGGGCACAAGCATGGGCTGGGACCCTGCGCGGGGCAACGGCAACGGCCCCTCCCGGCACCAGCTGGGCTCTCTGCTCGGCATCAGAAAGCCCTTCGCAGGCGAATCTCAATTTAGCTTGTCCAACAAGGGACAATGGCAGAAGAAACTGAAACGTCGGAGAATACTGTTCTAGCTGAGGGGGGAAAGATGGTTCAATGAATGGAGATTTCTGTTTTCACAACAAAAGGAAATGCTGTTCAGGCACTGGCTTGGCCTCTGATGGCACGGAGAGACATGGTAGTTGAGGCTCTGGGTTTGCTTTCTGTCTGCTTTATCATCTCTGCCAATTTGTGCTTTTGAACCCCGTGTCCAAGCTCCAGCTTTGGCCTGTGAGCAGAACACCCCCGGCCAGCGCGTGGCACGATGTCCGGCGGGGCGGGCAGGGGAGGGGGAGGAGGCCGGTGCTTCCCCAGGCTCCGAGCATCACTGCTGCTCCTAATGGGGACCCCTTCCAGCTCATCACCACCAGGAACAGCAGCTCTGCAGATTACGGCTGTTTCAGAAGAAATGCTGCAGAAACGGCGGAGAGATTTTTTAACATTCAATAATTACCCCTGAATTCTGAGCAGCTGAATTAGGAAATGCAAAGATCAGAGGCTGGGCAGAAATACTGGGATTTCGGTCGAGTCTGGAGTATTTCAAGAGCAGAGGGATGCCGGAGGCCTGGCTGGGGAGGAGTGCCGTCAGAGCAGCGGGAGGAAGGGCAGCTCCTGCTGTAGAAGAGTGGTCCCGGGTCCAGCCACAAGCGAAACCGAGGGGTGGGGGACGAGAATCCTCCCTGCAGTGCCTGGAAGTTTAGCCCTATTTCCAAGCAGTGAATTCCTGTGCCTCAGGACAGGGCTCACACCAGTGGCAACAGCTAATCAGGCAGAAGTGGCATCACCCGCTCAGCGATGGCTCCGAGGCAGCTCGCGTGCCTCCGCGCCGCACCCGGACCCGGGGAGATGCGAGCCTGTGCACGGGACGGGCCCACTCTGGTTTATGTCTCCCCCGCGCCGCCTCCTCCTTGGCCAGGACATTCAATCAGGTGCCGGTGACAGCTCCCACGGCAGCTCCAAGATGCAGTTTCTTAGTTTTTGGTGGAACAAGTGGTACTTGCTTTCAAAAGGAGGTTATAAAAACAAGTGCCTGAAGAGAATGTCGGGAACTGGGGTATTAATCTCTTTTAATTCAAAGACCACTCAAAATAAGCGAGACAGAAATATTGGCTGGGGTGAGAGAAGATGCCAGAGGTCGTATTGTGCACCACCAGCTCGGGTCAAGTTTAGAAGAATAATTTAGCACAAAGAATAACAATCTGCAGTGTTAGTGGCGTGCTATTAGCCTCTCCCGAGCTGAGAAGTCCGTTTCCCCGGCAGGGGCTCGCTGCCGCAGCCACGCGGGTACCGGGTACCTGCCTGCCCGCAGCGGTGCCGGCCCCGCAGCCACCGCATGGGGACTCACGTGGCTGCCTGTGCCGAGCCCAGCACCGCCCTCACTGCCGCTGGCACGGTCCTGCACCAGGTATCTTTTTTGCCAGGTTTTGCCTCAGTAATGAGGCATCTCCCCACTGCTGGGAGACGACCGAAGGGACTTCACCCTCTGGCACCGCATGGACACCAGGCGCCGTGTCCTGTTGCTGGAGCCGAGGCCCATCCCGGCAGCGTCCCTGCGGTGCCTGTAGAGCGTCTGGTGCGCGGCCGAGCGCGAGCAAAGCGGGGAAACGCCACGCAGACTGTCAGTCACAAAAGCACGGCACCTCCCCTGCAACTCACACTCCCACCCTAACTGCCTCTCCTAAGCACAGCCGTATTTCAGAGTTGACTATAAAACCCTGTTTATTTCTGCAGAATCCCAGTTTATAATAGTTGTATAAACCAAGACTGTGGAGCCCTGAGCTGGGCTCTCAGCCTGCAGAAATGCTCCCCCCGGCCCTGGCACAGCCTCCATCCCCCGGCGCCAGCTCCCAGCCGAAATGCTGCACCGGAGAGCGGTGGCTGCCGTGGCCTCTGGGCAAGACAGCCCTGTCCGACAGAGCGCCCCGTCCCAGAGAGAGCCCTGCCCGCTGCCAGCTCACCCTGCAGCGAAGCAGGCAGCAGCCAGGGACCTGGCGGACGGGGGCTGCGGTGAGGCATCATGCAGCCCCATGCAAGCTGCACGCTGCTGTCACCCGCCACTTGTGGCTGCTGCAGTCCATTGCTGCTCCGGCTGCAACTCCAGAGCTCCTGGTGAGAGCCATCCCTGCCCTGTGCGGCAGTGGGGATGTCCCTGGCACGTCTGTACAGAAACGCTGGGGGAAGGACTGGCCACACACAAGCACAAACACGTTAAAAACATTTAGTTCAAAGAAAGCCCGTGCTGACAAGTCAAGCCCACGCTGGCATTGCCAAGCTTCGAGGCTGCCTCTATGACTTGAACTTGACTCCTCATAATTACACACAATTTTGCAGTTGATAATTATGAGTGACTAAAGTTGTTAATCTTTATAAAGGATAAACAAGTTGTTTCACTGATGTTGCCATCATTTACTGTAGTGACGCACTTATTGACACATGTATTTGGGACATGGCCTGTGTGGCGATGTAGATGTCACGTGTGGTCCCTTACGCTCCAGAAAACCCTTAAGTTGAGCGATTTTGACTTCTGTGTTCTGACTTTGCAGCACATCTTTTGAGAGACATTTTGGACAGATTTTCCAAGGCTTTTATCTAATTCCCAAGGACAAAAAAAACACAGCCAAAAGCCAATTACCTCCAGGGGACAGGGACGGTGCCGTCACCTCTGAAGTGGCCCTTCAGATCCAGAGGGTGGCTTCGGTTGGCTGAGAGCAGCCAGCACTGTGGGCGGCCACCGGGTCCCCAGCTCCTCGAGGGCTTCCCAGCCCCTGGCCCACCTCCAATGATGCCTCTGCTCCCAATTTCTCCTCTGCCTGAAATCGGGTCCCACCTTTCCCAGTGTCCTTCACCTTCCCAGGCAGCTTGAGAGCGGAGGAAAAGGCATCTCTGGTCTCGACCCTCACGTCCCACCAAAACTGCTCAAGAAGTCCACCAGGCAGAAGCAGAAGGAACCTGCTCAGCTGCGGGAGAGGAAAAAGCACCTTGTGAGTGAGTCTCGCACTAAAGCACCCGCAGTCCCTCTTCTTTGCTGAGACTCTCCAGTCTGAGGACTGACATGTGTGATTTTCTTCCAGAAAGGGACAGGAGATGGGAAGGATGCTCCCCTCCGCAGGACACCGCTGCAAACACCCGCTGGGCCACAAACGCGGCATCATACCCTGGCAGTGTGTCAGGCCGACCCCACGCCGCTCTTGTTCCTCCAGCGCCCGTCGGGGTACACGGCCCGGTGTCTGCTGAAGCCCGAGCCCACGGTCAGAAGCATCACCTGCACCACGCAGACCTGTAATCGCATCGGGTGCCACAGCTACAACCGCTACAGGGCGTCTCAGTTCAGAATAAGCTCTAACTCCTGCTTCATTCCTCATGATGTTTTTAACTACTTTCAAAACATCCAGGTTTGGGATCTGAAGAAGTCAACGCAACAATGGCGCAGAGGGAAAAGAGCAGCTGGTCCAAGGGACGATCCTTTCCACTCCTGCAAGTCAGAGCTGGAGCATTTTAAACTTCTCAAACTCCAAATTTAAAACACAAAGTGCATAGAATAAACTGATTAAAACAAGTTTTATTTAACAAATTATATTAAGAATACAGACTAAGTTATCACACAATGAAACTTCCCTTTGTAAAATACAGGAGGGTCATCTAAAATAAATACAAAATGTAGTAACATTCATAAGATTAATGCACAGTAAATTCACTTTCAATAACCCAACAAAATGCATAGCATCTTAGAAAAACATTTTGCAACTGCATAAAAGGTTTCTCTCTTCCATTTGCATGATGACATTTAAAACTGTTGCTGTTAGGAAACAATTTCACAATAAACGACCAGAATATCCAAACTGTTTGGTTTCCTTGTATTGAATGAACTGAGCAGCACCTTACTGAGCGTGTTCATCAGCAGAGGAGCACCCCCGGCGGCACCGCTACCGGAGCTCCATGGCTCCGGGCAACACCGACGCCGCTCGGCTGCCCCGCTGCCAGCAGAGATTCCCGGCTGTTGGTCAAGGCTCGAAGGCTGAGGTAATTATCTGAACACAGCGAGACGCGCGTGCCCTTCAGGGGGAGCGGGAATGGCTCTCGGTGAGCAGCTCCACCGGCGCCTGCGGGATGTCCCCGCCGCCACCCCGGCCAGAGCGGCCGGTGGGCAGGTCTGGGGACAGACCCCGTGTCGCCTGAGGGCAGTGGGAAGGTGAAGGCCAACGTGGGACCCGCCAGTTCCAAAGGCACCGCACTCCATTTTCCCTCCCCCAAGGAGGTGCCAGGGCCCTGCTGCAGGAGGTGCCAGACCTGCGCCGCTCGCCCTCCCGCAGCGTCCCGCTGGCCCGTGCCGTGCCCATGCCGGGACTCCCCCTGGCCCCGCGCGTTCAGGCCGAGGAGCTCAGGAAACCGGGGGGGGCAGGGGCGGGTGTGAAACCAAACAAGCCCAAAGCTACAGACTACCAACAACCTCTACTACACAGGAGGCACGGGGGATCCTCGCCTACCACACCGCGGGCAAATGCAGGGACAGTCAAAGGAAAGAAGTTTGATAAAGTTTATTCCTATGTAACTACAGCTATGAGATGCTCCCACAGGGAAGGCACCTGCTACGTCCGTCCACACTTGAATTTTATCACAAAGTTCACACTCTACATTACTTTCTGGACTAATTTCTTGCCTTTCCGTCGTTAACACATCAGACAGCACAGCCTGCCCTGGATGGCCCACGAGTCATCTCGGCACGTTACCTGCTCCTGCCGTGAGAAATCCAGGAGGCAGCGTGTCACTACGAATTCACATCAGAAGGCGTATTTTACAGTAAGCAAACCCCTTACTGCTGCCTTTCTGTCTCTGTTGCAGACATACGCTAATTTGGCAAACTAATTTCTCCATCAGCCACAAGATTAAGCTACCTAGAGACTAGTTTTGTTCTAGAAACAGAGGCAAGGTAGCCAAGCACATCTGGCAAAGATGTGCAAATCCACTTCTGCTGCTTTCCAGTGACTCATCCCCTCCCCTTGGGCTCCAGAAGGCTCCTCTGCAGCCAGACAACACCACCATCAGGCTCCCTGGATGTTTATTGCCTGGGGCAATGCTACCACAGTTGCCTTTTGGACAGGGAGGGAGGAAGATGCAATGGTGCACGCCAGCGGGGAGGACTTGCTGTGAGGATGCAAGGACCAGCCTTGCAATGGGCTGCTGTGGGTACAAAAGTTATGGAACTGCAAATAAAACCTGCCTGTGGAAATGCTGACGTGATGCCCAAGATGTCGGGAATTCAGAGGTGCAATAAAAAAGCTTCCAATAATCAGTGGACTGAGAAGACAACACACAGAGACAACCACCCTGCACTGTGTCTTGCCGTGCTTCCAAGTGCTGGCTCTGAGCCCTATTCTCTTTAGAAATGCCCAGTTTTCCAGCCTTCGGTGAGCAGGTCCGAGAGCTTGGCTGGCTCTTGGCAGCAGCAGCTCCGGGCTCAAAACCTCTATCGCGTTTGTACCACGAGAGCTGTGTTTGCACCGTTCAGTGCAGGGTATCCTTGCAGTGCCGCAGTGCAGAAACACACTGTGAGGACCAAACCAATCCCAAGTTTCTTTGCAGGTGCACCCCTGACGCAGCTTTGCTAGGTCAGTATTAAGAGAGGAGAGAGCAAGGACCAACTACACAAATATATCCTGAAGATTTCTTAGATGCTGTCCCAGCTGCAGTGCTTTGAGCTATCCAGTGTTTCTTGTAGGTCACTGAAGAGAAAGCTGAGCGCACCATCTCCAAGAAGGCTGAGCGAATGTGACTGTTGCTATAAATACTAAAGCACCAATTTCAGCTACTGATGCCCTCTAAGCTAAATCTCCCAGGAAGGAACTCGAAGCTACACTCCTGTACCCGGGGGTGTACAGGCCAAGGGGTGGGTGCCCCCCTGGACACGGGGCTCTGCAGCCATCCACCCCCACTCCTGCGAGCTCCAACCCTGCCCTGGGCATGGGAAGACATGGCTTGAGGAGGGGCTCCTGGCAGACGTCCCCCACGAACTGTCCCCAGGGCTCTGCAGACTCTGCTGCCCTGCACCAGCCCCTGGCCCCTGCTCCTCCACTGCCAGCAACAGGCAAGGACCACTTTCTGCAGCCCTACATCCCCAAGCGATGAGGAGGCACCGCTGCAGCTGGCGTCTGCCTACCTGCAGAGTCCACTAAGCCACAGGAGAAGGATGCCATGGAAAACTACACAACAAATTACAAGCAGAAAAATAGAAAGACAAAAGATGGATGAGATGGGCATAGTACTACAGCATGGAGTGGATTTGAACTTCAAGTGAACCTGAGCCGAATGACCAGGCTGCCATGGTGTGTTCATTTGTCGATGTCGGCATCATCAATCTCGCCTTTGTGAAGCTTGGCAGTGAGGTCTGGCTTTGCTTTCCTGCAGGATAAATACGAACTAAAAACGGTGCTGCAACCTCCAAGTAAACGAGCACTTCCAGGGGGTCACCCAAACCTCTGGAGCTGATGCAAATGGCAGAGCTTTAATTCTTTTGCCCAAATATGACACACCTGCAACTAAATCGGCTTCTGCTCTCCAATCACACAGCCTTGCTTTACAGAGGCAGCTTTAGAAAATGATTTACCTGATTGGAAGAAGTTGAAGCAAAGACTTGGAATCAGTCTGTCCTGAATGTTATGGTATTTTGTGCTCATTATCCCAGGAATACAATATGGTGCCTTAAGACTAGAAATGGATCTTTGGACAAGAAATATTTTACATATGTACAAATAAAAAATACAAGCTGACAGTACAAAACCTACTGTTAGTCACCACTCTGTCCAACTAGAAAATGCAAGATCAATCAAAAGCAGTGCAAAGCGGGTCAGGGCACTCGTATGACCCAGACTGAGAGCGACAATACTGTTATTTGTTACTATGGCAATTGCATTTCAATAGGGTTAGGTAATCAGTATTTTACAATACAAAAAGTCGTACGTTCTAACACTTACTTAAAAATTGCCATTTTGCTGCCATGATGTAGCTTTGTTCTACAGCAGAGACTTGAAAAAAGCAGCATGGAGTCAGATGGGCACTTCTAAATAACTTATTACAGCAACAGACTTCTCCAAGACATGCATTTGGCTCGGGAGCGAGCTAAGGTCAGTGATCACAAGGAGGCGGAGGTCAGGGTTTAATGCATCCCGCTCTCCTCCCTCACTACGTCAGAGTTCAGTGCTTCCTGGCAGTGTGCAGGGAACAGGCACATCTCTTGTTTTAGCAGCCAGGGGGGAAAATATTGGAAAACTGTCCACAGTGACAGGCAGGTGACGGCATTCACCCTGTCAGCATAGCCCCAACTCCACCGGCAGCTGCGGCCAGGGCTCAGTGGGGCACTGCCAGCACCCAGCCCGGAAACAAACACGGGACGTTTGTCGCTCTAGGTGCTGACGGGCACACAGACACCCTCTGCAGAGCGGAGGTGCTTCACCGCAGGAGCTGCAGCGCAGCCTGTGCTCTCTGCGCCCTGCCAGCGCCCAGGCAGAGGGAGGGCCCCAGGCAGGTCTGAGCGAGCGGCCCCGGCCCCCACAGCAGAAAGAAGCGATCACAGTCCGAGGGTGAGCCCCGGAACGGCGGAGCTGCTGCGTGCCCGGACCTCGGCGGAGGCAGACAGGGCATCTGCCGCGGCTCGGTGCTGCCCGCTGGACTGTGCACCGCAGGGGCCTCCTCCCGCGAGGTGTGGAGACCCCATCGGCAGCTCCATGCCAGCTCAGGGGGATGCCCGGGGGCTTGCGGATTAACCAGCTGTATCTTTTTCTTATTTTTAAAGGCTCATTTCTGAGCATTTCTTGTCAGTCCATGAGCTTGTGGCTTGCTGTTGGCAGGAGTTTGTTACAGCTCTGGTTTGTGTGACTGTCCTGCAGCAGGGGTTACGAAGTGGGGACAGTCGAGGGGCTGCCGTCAGGGTCTCAGTCACGTACTCACGTGGAGAGGCGTCTGCAGCAGCGAGGGAGGGTGGGGGCAGCTGCCGAAGGGTTGCGCAGTCCCAGGGCGTGGAGCGGCGTGTGCAGGAGGAGGTGGTGCAGCGCAGGGCGGGCGGCGAAGGCCAGATGAGCGCAGGTCTGTTGGGGACGGCCCAGCGCCGCGTCCCGCTCAGTAGTATGCACGCACACGGCTGCTCCAGCGCTGGCGGCCCCTCTCAGGACTGCGGGACCGGCGGGCACCTGGTGGGGCTGGGTGGCAGGCGGGCGGCCGCGCTCTGCTCCGTCCGGAAGCTGTAGTCGTACTGCGGGGAAAGCGAGAGAGGTGGAACGTGGGGCACTGCCTGACAGCAGCCCTGGCCATGCAGCCACGCTCCCTGGCCCGTGCCCAAGAGCAAGCAGAAGAATGAGGAAAGAACTGTGCCTGGCAGCAGCCTGAGCTGCGATCTCGCCCCCCTGCCCCAGCAGGGCCGTGCTGGGTGAGCCTGCAGCACCACCTGAACCCGTGTCAGTAACCATCCGGGGTGGGATCCACCCCCGCCCCTAAACCCAGCATTAACGCAAACGTGACCACTCTCATCCTGCGCATAAAGCACCAAGATTCCCCTTTGCAGGCCTCATTTACACAACCTGGTACCACCATAATTAACATTTTCGGTTTGGCAAGGGGGGTGAAAACACCTGTATACCCCGCGCCCCACAGATGTCACTGCAGCTGGCTGAACGCTGCTGCCGCCGGCGGACATCCCTGCAGCGGGGGGACAGCCCTGCAG
>VXBO01013042.1:45002-73351 GCA_013400135.1 Rhinoptilus africanus | reverse complement strand
CCCTGCAGCGGGGGGACAGCCCTGCAGCGGGGGGACAGCCCTGCCGGGAGGGACACCCCCGCAGCGGCGCAGGCCTGGCGCCGCAGGGCGCGTGCCCGGCAGTGCCATCTCGCGGCACGCCGTGGGCCGCGGCCCGACAGCCCCAGCCCACCCTGGGCGCTGCTGTGGCCCCTTGCCGTGCCCCGGCAGCCCCCGGAGACTGGGCCGCGGTGGCTCTGCCGTGGCGGGCGGTGCGGGCCGAGCGGAGCGACGCGCTGGGGCTGCTCCGGCAGGAGCGCACGGCCCCGGGACAGCCCCGTCACGGCTCTGAAATGGACCATCCTCCCCCGCATCTCCGAGCGTCCTGTTTGTGGCTCCTGGGANGCACCCCCCGCCAGCCCGGCTTCGGCGGCGGGGGCGCTGCGCGAGCGGCCCCGCGGGGCGGTGCCAGCGCCGGCGGTGCCCGCCCCGAGCCCCGCCAGCAAGGCGGCTCATTCCTCAACGCGGGAACACATAGAGACGTCAGCTCAAACTGTTTACTAATTAACACTTAAAAAGACACAAATTAGATATGCGTGGCTAAGAGCAATTATAATCAAGACGAATTTCTCTAGTCATTTGGGAGCTGAAAAAAATGCCTAATTGCTGGAACCAATGTTTTAAAAACTGAAATCATGCCAGTTAGCAAATATGTTCATTTAAAGAACATTTCATGTGACTGCACTCTGGAGAATTGACTACAAACACGAGAACAAGGAAAAATATTTCTGTATAAAATTAAAATTTTAAGCTCTTTTAGATTTACAACTTCTTCATCAAATATATTTGCCAGGAGCAGCCTGTGAAAACCTGTAGCAATTAAGTGGTTAAACGAACTGCCTTCCTGGTCGGTTTGAAAGGAACGATTAATATTAGATGCTCACTTTGCTAATTAGACTCTCTCCAGACTTTCCGCCCAACGCCAAGCCAAGGCGCGGACGGGCTGCACTCGCTGCCCCGCCAGCGCGGGAGGCACGTGGCGGCCGACGGCCGACTGCGCTGCCGGCAGCCCCGCGGCACTGCCGCACCCGCCGCCACCGGGGCCGTGGCCGCTGCCACCTGCACTGCCTGCCGCCCGGTGACACCCCCTCACCGGGACAGGCGAAACGCCTGCAGCCCCGCTGCGGGGGCTCTGCTCCTCTCCGCCCCCCGGCCACACAAATTGCTGCGGGCGCACGGTGCCCCCAGCCCACACCCACCGTCGCCCGCTGGGTTCACCCTCTCCTCATCCTCCCCTTCGCGCGCTCCCCGGGCCCGGCCGCACGCCCCGGCGAGGTGTGAGTCCAGCAGCAGCCTGAGCAGGCAGTACGGGATTTGTGCCTATTCCCATCGGTTTTCCTGAAAGAATGGCGTCCCTTCCTTCGGCTCACCTCGCAGCGCGGAGGATGGGTGCATGCATCCACAAATGTGGCAGCAGAGAACAATAACTCTTGGAATTCTTTGAGAACAGTTTTTGCAAGGCATCTAGCTCCAGGGAAAATGTTCTCGCTGCTCTGGAAATCCAGAAGATTTGCTGTAACGGTGCTATTGCTTGCAAGGGAAATAAAGCCATGCAGAAATTCACAGTATTTATATGCGTAGCTATCTATGTGCAGACAAGATGCTTCATCAAGGAATACGGGCTGCATAATTATACTTTTCATTACTCTGAAACGCACACAGCCTGTACTGGAGCAGGAGGGCGTGGGGACAGCCAGCAGGTACCAACTTCTCCCAAGGCCACACAAAGGTGCCGGCGCCGGTGTCCCCGCACTCCGCAGGCCTGCGGGGGACAGTGACAGGGCTGCACAGCCCACCCTCCGGCAGCACCCCGAGCTGCCCAGACCTCTCCCCGCACCAGGCGACACGCAGAGGGCTGCATAAGCATATCCAACGCCACTTTCCTTCTCCTCTGGTGAAAGGGACCCGTTGCCCCGCGGCCAGCTCCTGGCGGGTGCTGGGGAGGGCGGCAGGCACGCGCAGGGGCCACTAGCCCCAAGAACCCCCTGCTCCCAGCACTCAATGCCCTCGCGACAGCCGCAGGCAGTCCCCAACAGAAGCCACACGGCGGGACCGCAGCGCCCGAGGCAGCAGGGGTTTCTGCCAGCAACCGTCCACATCGGGCAGCATCTTGAGAGACGCTGTCGCTGCTGCCCTGGCCCAGCGGGTGCCTGGAAAGCCCTGGCAACCAAACACCTTCTTTTGGCACTCAGACAGAACTTCCAGGCAGGAGAAGGATGGATTCAGGAAACTGGACTCACAAGTGGAATCAAAAAGTAGTGAAGCCAAGTAGTGAAGCCGTGAGGAGTCAGCAAGTTTTGCTATGCCATCTTCTTACTCTTTGCTTTTAACCCAGCTGGTTGGCACAAGAGAAGCTGTTTGTGACCGATGGTCCCCAAAGCAGCACGTGCTGCTCAGACAATCTTCCTCCTGGCCTGAGACTTCAGCTGAGAGCACCATCCCACCCAAGTTATGCATGTGCCAAAACGCTCCCTCAGGAACACAAGACCATCCTCGGTTTGACGGCTGTCTCCTCCCTGAGCTCCTGGAAGACTCAACACTCACTGAAAGTGCAGTCTGTTTTTCCTGGGAACAAGTTACCAGCACCATCAAACTGAGAAACGATGAGGTAGTTTACCTGACATTGCTTAATCAAGTTCATTTGCTTCCCTGAGATACAAGAGGCAATCTGACACAAACAGCGTCCTGTGTGTAACATGTTTTGTTAACAAATGAGAAAGAAAGGTTACATGATAAAGTCATCTGGAATTAAACAGAGGGCAGCAGACTTTGCCATTAGATTCAACGTCTAAAGCATCGCCTGGCACAGATCACAGAGGGCATTCCTAATTCTGAGCTTACTCTTTGACTCCACGTTGACTTTACCCACCAGCAATGACTTGGGAACGACAAGAGAGGCCTTTTCCATAGGGGAAGGGAGCTTACAACAGAGCGAACACAGCTCACATGGGACTTTTGCTTAGTGACTGGCTGGGTACCTACCTCCTTTTCGATTTCTGCAAGGCTTTTGATTGTGATGCCCAGGAGATCAACTGGCTGCATCTGGCAAGGAAGAAAAAAAAGTAAATGTCAAATTTAGAGGTTTTTTGGTTTGGTTTGGTTTGGTTTGAAGTCAGCAAATACTCCACCACTGGAGATTTAGAGGCACCATCTGTAAACACATGCGTAATCCTGTTTCTCAGGCCACCACGAGGGTGAAGCAGCAGCAGGCGGGCTAGGGATAACAGCTCTAACACCTTTCTCCCTCAGCGGGGACAGCTGACACTCAGTGTGGCTTTGCGCAGGTAGATCTTCAGCCCTCTCCCTGCCGCAGGACGGCTGTTACTGCAACGCGCTTTCCATCACCCCATGGATTTCGTAGGGCTGCAGCACAGAGGTGTGAGCGGCGCCAGCTGCGGGAAGCCCCGACCAAACTGACCATATGGTGGCAATGGTGTCTAAAGGATCCGAGGGGAGGATTAGCATGACCTAATCTCTCTGCATTTGTCCTCGCAGCAGGGACTCCAGCTTTCTGGGAATAGCGGCCCATAAACAACCCTTTCAGAAAGCAATGGTTGTGAAAAACCACGTCCGTCCGGCTGCACAGGCAGGTTGTGTCAGCAGGAAGAAAGCACAAAGCGGGAGCATAATGTGAAAAATCAGATACAGCTGATGGCTCGGTGTTTGCTGTAACAGCTTCTTGTAAACTGATTTTTAAAGAGATAGTATTTTAGGATTGGATGGATTAGGGAACTGGCAATGGGATGCTGAGCCTTTGAGCTCTGGATCACCAATTCAGATTAGTGCTGGGCCAGTGATGCTCAAAAGTCACCCTGAATTGGTACCGGGGTTTCCATTTCAGCTGAGCAAACCTGCTGTGCCCAGGCCGTGGGTGACACCCTCCGCTGGCCCCGCAGCGCCGGGCACCGAGCAGGCAGGACGCGGTGAGCAGTGCCAGGGAGCACCACGCCATGACCAATGCCTTCAGCTTCTGGTGGGAAAAAGCAAAGTTGGAAAGCTGACGCCACTACGGCATCTCCACAGCAGGTTAAATCTAGGAAAGCTGCACATTTGCAGCTTTTGTTACAACCAATGCTAAGAAATGAGAAACGCCACCAGCGCCGGAGGGTCCCACTGCCATTCCTGTTTCTGATGGTGATAAACCTTCACCTCTCGGGAGAATTCAGTTTTAGAAGAGATCTGGCAAAAGCCATTCCCACCCTACGGGAAAGTGTTGTGAAGCTCAACCGTGGGGCATCTCAAGCATTGGGTATATATTAGGCCCCACAAAAAAAAGGCTCCCAGAAGCAGTTCATTTGTGTTGAGGCTTTGTGATTGTTCTCCACGCAAAGGCGGATTTCAGACACTGGGAGAACAAGGAAGGCAACTCACCCCTTCAGGAGCACAGGCAAACTTCTCCGAAATCATAAAAGGCACTCCATCCATTGCTGAAAGGGACAAAATGAGCAGACACGTCACATTTCCAGCTGACTTCTGACATGCAACTTCCCACATTCCCAGTGACAGATCAAGTATTCATGCCATTGACACATGACTGATAGCTCGCAGAGTAACTGCCAGCCTTTTCCTGCCTCTGACCTGCCACTGATTTCCCTCTGTTCGAGACACAGCTGGGCCAGTCCCTACCAAATCAGGAATTCAATGACCCCTCCCAGCTCTATCCATATACAATTTCATGGTCTCTATTTTGAGTCTTCCAATTTGGTTCAGCTGCCAAGGCAGGACAGTATTTGAAACCAAAACCAAACACAAATGGTTCAAGAGGACAGACATCTCTTCCCCGCTGCCACGCAGAACTATCGGAGCGAACTCGGTGGTGTCTGAGCAAGAGGACACGGAACACGCCTGGCTCAGGTGACTTGCGCCTGCCCGGAGCAGACATACAACGGCCCAGGCAGAGCCAAGCCCAGCACCTGGGGCCCAGCACCCCTGGCCTGGCTGCTGCCAGCACGAGCTCTCGGCGACCCGCCGAGCTCAAGCACCCGCGGACCGCAGCTGGGGGACGGAAACCAGCGGAGAGCGAGGGCAGCCCCGAGGAGCCGACGGCACAGCCTCGTGTCACTGCGCCAAGCTCTCTCTGTAGCACAGCCTTAACGACACTAAGAGGACTGTTTGCCTTTATACTGTCTTGTGTTTTCTTCTTAGATAGTGCAATGACGTGTGGTGTTTCTGTCCTGCTATCACCACCGTGCAAACTGCACAGAAGCCTCCCACACGACGTGTCAGTACAAGCGAGACACTTATTTTTAAAAAGTGTAACTCAGCAATTCCCACGCAAGACTGAAAAGGGCACGTTTCTGAGGCAGAGCGCAGCCCCAAATATACCTGCTTTATTTCAGTTACCCCTTTAACATTTTAAGTCTTTAAAATTCAGCTCTGAAAGAAAACTAAACTTCAAACTAGAGCAAATGTAAGCCCTGAAATGCCCTCAAGTAATCCTCAAATAGGTTTTCTTTCACAAAGCGTCCACCCCATGAACCCAACGTTTCTCTGCTTGCTGTTTGTAACTTCCCTCCGCAGCGAGTTACCACGTTAGTGATTTAACAAGGGTTATTTAAGAATCCTTAGCATTTTACATTTGCTTTGTATATTTTTGACTTAACCCCCCCTCCACTGGAGTCATTTCTTTATCAAAGGTGCTATGTGGCAGCCACAGCACTACATGAAACAAAAGGAAACAGATGAAAAGCAGCATCACCAAATCCAGGAAGTTTTGAACCTGGAAGACCATCTGTGTTTGTTATCCCGACAGAAACCTGCTTTGATCAGTCGCACGCTGGCTTTTGTAAAGTAATTTAAAGACTAAGGCGCGATGAGGGGGCGCGTTCCTCCGCGGCCCCGCCGCACTGCTCCCTCCGGCCCCCGGCCCCGCGTCCTCGTGCGCTCACAGCCGCCGAGCGCAGCAGCAGATGAAAGTAGGGCGTGCCAAAGGCTCAGCAGCGCAATTAGCACTCTCCTAAACAAACGAGCTTCAACAGAGCTGTAATTAAGCAGGCCTATAATTAAGTATATGCCCTTTATCATAACGATCATGCTTAAAAATGGCATGATGCATGGAAGTGTGTTATTAATGCTGCGCTCCCAATGCGCGGGAGCGCGCAGAGGAGCCGGGGTGTCAGGCCCCGTCACTGGGCTGCTGGTAAAATACATTAAAGGGAGATGTCAGGAAACAACACACTCATTCACTGGCTCTTTTCACAGCCAGGCACCAGGAGTCACAAGGATTTAAACACCCACCACAATTCAGGACACTTTAAGGAAATACAGTGGCAGCGCTGGGAGTGCGGCAGCCCCACTGCCCCGTCCCCCCCGCTGCGGGTGGTCTCTGGCAACCGCGGTGCCAGCCTGGGCAGGAGCTGCTTGGGCACGTGAGGGGCTGCAGGCTGATGGCAGGGACCCCCAGGACACACGGGGAGCAGCCGCTCACCCCTCACCTCTGCTTCCTGGCTGAACTATGGCCCCGGACAAAGGAGTCTGTGCAGGAAGGACACCCCCGCACCCCCACCTCGCCCCAGAGGTGCTGCCCTGGGAGGAGATTCCAAGGTGCTCCTGCCTGAGAAGAGTTTTTTCATGTTCACAAGGACTTCAAGGGTGAGCGACTCAGCTTCCTTCTAGGAGTGTAAATCCAAATCCAAGAATATCGACAAATGCAGTGACAATTTGTTCCAGCACAGCGTTGAACCATCTCCCATTAACGTCAGCTTTTCTGCCTTGCGGACAAGAGCGTGCTTTGCGAGGGCCCCATGCTCCAGGCTGCTCTGCACAGACCCAGCTGCAGCGATGCATTTTTGCAGTGATGTCGGAGGGGAGGCTGGGCACTGCGTACCTCTTCCCCGCCGCCACGTGCTTTCCCAAGGCCAGGCTGCAGCCTGTCCCTCCGGGTGCTCTGCAGCGCACGGCTCCCACGCAGCCCCAGCCCCATCACCACCGGTTCGGCAGCGCGGGCCTGGCGCCGGCAGGTGCCTCTCCCCGCACAGGGCCTACCTCTCCGCTTCCCCCGGGGAGAATGGCCGTGCCGCACGAGCAGCGATGCAGCCCTGATGGGGCTTGCACACGTGCAAGCTCACACTCGGATCTCCTGTGGGCTGAGCCCCTGCAAGCAGTCCCCCACCGCACACCCACTCACCGGGACGTGCAGCTGAAGGAAGGCGGTTCCCGCAGGAAGCCATCTCCAGAGGCAGGCGTCTCCAGGGCCAGGCAGGAACAAGCTCCCGGCGCTGCCCGCAGTCTGCTGGGGTGTCCAGCACCGGCGCCTGGCCATGGGAGCCATCGCTCCTGCCATGCACCGCAACACAGGACGCAACTACTATTTGCAGCCAGTCAATTTCATAATAAAATTAAATGAAACCAGAACTGTAGCAGGCTTTTAATTACATGTCCCTTGTTCTGATGTTGTGCTGTAAATAAATATCATCGGCAGCCTCTGATTCCTCGCTTTTTCCTTTTTTTTTTTCCCCTTCTTTTGAAGCATTGCTGTCAGCCTCTGATGAGCAGAGTGCCGTGCTGAGATTCGGCCTGGAGTTACCATTTCCCTGGGCAGCAGCAAGACTCTCTGGCCTGGAGCTGTATTTCTAGTTTCAGTCTGGCCGAGAGTCACTCAAGGCTCCTCCACGTCCATTTGCGCCACATTGGAGACCAGCAGACGGTAACACAAAGAGATAAAAGGAATCGGTGCTGGTGAACGTCAAAGTACAGCTCTCCTTCCAAAGGCAACATCTGCTGACGCAGAACAAAGAAGGTGGCAAGGTCCCGTGCTGCAGCACCACCACCAGCAGCTTTACTCATACCACCCGGTGACTAAGCTCACGTGTTGACCCACCGCGGATTCAACACCTTCAAAAGGCTGTAACTTCAAAATATTTTTGAGGACCTATCAACCTTTTGCACCTTGCACGCTTCACTTAAAGCCCCCTTGCACAGGTTGGCAAAGCTGCTCTTGCCCTGCACCTTCAGCCGCTCGCCCACAGAGCCTTGCCCATGGCACTGGCACTGGCCAGTCCAGGGGGCGGCAGGTCCCCCCCGTGCAGCTGCACCCACAGCACCAGATCAGGGAGGTGCCTGCGCTCTTCTCCCTCAAAACAGAATGAAATAAAAAGGGATTTCAGAAAGAAAAATGTTTTCAAAGGCTGTTTGCTCTTTCCCAGGAGCAGCTCCTCCCTGAGGGTCACATCCAATTAGCTCAGTCACTGCAATTAGACAAAAGAGCCAAAAGGAGTTAGTGGCCAGAACCGCTATCCTAGAACCAAACCCCGAAGGCCGGCGTCCCCGTGAATCCCCGTCGGCAGGATGAGGGGCACCCAGAAGGGCACCAGAGCCGCCCCCTTGGTCAGTGCAGGATCACCAAAAACCACAACCAACTTTTAATCGGTGGCTACTTCTTTATAATTTACCAAGCCTTACCCTCAGCCTTCGAAGGGCAGGCCACAAAACTGTGCTCTATAAATACAACTTGTTAGCTCGCTTAGAAATTCTCTCTTTAATCTGAAAAAGTACTGTCACCCTCCTCTAAGCACACGATAGATGCTGCCTTCTGCGCTGTAGACTCCAGCTAAATCTCAGTTGTCAAATTAGTAATTCATCTTTCTTGAATAACTATATTTTTAGCAAAGCTACCAGATTTAAATAATCAGACCTGCCAATGCTACCCTAATTTAAACATGCTGACGAACTTTCACAGGCAGCATCAGCTAACATAATGACTTTCTGGATGACAAAGAACTTCAGCCCGTAGTTCTCTACACTACCCAGGGTAATAAGCACTTGTTCTTTTCTACAATGCACACATAAAAGAAGAATCTAAATAATAATTGCTGTAATTATCTTGAAAAATATGTGGTGATTAATGGTGATTATGAAAATCTGTATAATTGTTCATTGAAATCTCCAATGATCAGATGCTTTCTTGAAACAGCCATTAACGAAGAACTCAGGAAGACAAAAAGCATCAAAACTCAAGCCAAGTGCTGCCCGTGGGCAGTGGGCGAGGATGCGACTGCGCGCCCGGCCCGGCCCCACCCCTCCCGAACCCTCCCCAAGAGGTTCCGAGATGTCCGCGATGTGACGCACACGTCACTGGGGTTCAAAGCACCAAGTTCAACCTGTTATTTATGCAAATAATTAATTACTCTTGTATCCAACTAGCGGTTTGTCATGACACATTAATGACTTGATAGACTTCTGTGAACTAGTGAACACAGGACAGCAGAGCGCTTTTATCGTCATTTAATTTAAAAACGATCCTGTGTGAAATTATCTAGTCGTGAGTGATGGAAGCATAAAGAACAGACTCAGCAAAGCTTCTTTTGGATCATTGCTTTATTAATGGTAACGTCAGGGAAATGAAAAATGCTAACATTGTCATATTTAGCTCCTGGGTATAGATGAATAGCTGCCTCAGTGCTTGGCGGGTTCAGTTTGCACACTGCAGCGAGCGCTAATTCTTCACACCACCATTGTGGGGATACACAGCCATGGAAGAGTTTATACACCTCAACTCCCAAGGAAACAACAGCTGTTTCTGCATTTAGATTCTCACCATAAGCTTTTATAGCTTTGGATTTCTTTATTGCTATTTTTGCATGGCCTTCTACACTTGCGTTTTCAACTGCTGATATTAAAATATTTAAATAAATAAATCCCTTGCAAAACATTTTCCTGCATGACTTTGAAAACTAAGCATTGCTAATCCAAACCAACCAAAAAAGCCCAACATTGACTATACTATTGTCACCTTTAAAATTTAAATGATCTCAGATTTTAGAGTGAGCTTTCTGTAATACTGCAAAAGCCTTCAGATTTCCCCCAGACCTGAAACGCTAGCAGAGTGTTTATGTTTTACCAAGATGAATATCTCATAAACCAGCCTACAGCAATACCATAAAGCCAGCAAAGCTCCCCTGTTTACAGAAAACCTAATTTTCAGCTAAATGACACCAGAGGAACTTGGAAGCGGGTCCCAGCCAGGGGCTGGCAGGGAGCGCAGGCACGGCAGCGCTGGGGCTGGGCGGCTGCACGCACCCGCCAGGGGCAGGCAGGGCTGGAGCGGAGGCACCCGCGAGCCCCCGTCCTGCCTGGGGACCGCGGGCCCCGCCAGCTGCCGTGCTGCCCCCAGCGCCCACCCCCGCCCAAGGGAGGGCCCTCTGAGCGGCAGTGCCCCCTGAGGGAGAAAGCGCAGCCCACCCGTGGCCCCGTCCCCAGGCCGGGGAGGGCAAGAGACAGCTCTTGCCACCAGAAGCGGTGCCCTGCGTGGGGCGAGGCTGTGACTCAGCCGCAGCCACCCCACAGCACATGGAGATGGCTCTGCCCTGGGGGACACCCGCTCTCCACAATCGCGACTGGTGGCTTTCCGAGGAACAGGACATGGACTTCCCAAGCCCTCGCAGGGCATGCGGACTGCCAGGTCCAACAGCCGCCCGCCCATCGTGGCTGCTCCCGCCAGCAGCACGGCTTTTCCCCACCACCAGCATGGCAGGACTCGCGCTGGGCTGGCCGTGGGGAGCTGGCGGGCCAGCACCGTGCTGGCCAGGCAGGGATCAGGACATTGGCCTTCTCGCCCCCTCCCAGCCCCTGCCTGCCACAGCCACCCCGACCCCACGTGCACCGCTCTGGCTCCCGCTGCGTGCCCAGCGCCATCTCGGCACATCCCAGCCTCCACGCCTGTGCCCGCAGGACAGCACGGAGCACCTGCATCAACCTGGCACATTGTGTGACTTCGGTACAGGGGGAAGTCATTCAGAAGTATGGAAAAAATGTTTTACAACAGTCTGCAATACATCAAGCGAAGGATGCAAGCTTTTCAAAATAAACCACACTCTGTAATGTAGAGCTAAGCCTCCTACTTCTGTATGTCTGTACACAGTCATTTAAATAGCAGTCTGAATAGTAAACATGTGTGTGTGCTCTCTGCGCTACCGTGCACGAGTCCCAGATGGAACACCACCACTCCGCGTTTCCAAATCACTAATGATAGCAAAACCTCAGGGGGAAAACAAAAGCAAACTCTCCCACAAGCTCCTGCCAAGTCGGCTGCAATGGGGAATGCTGCGACCGCCCTGGCTGCAGCCACCGCCCCCAAAACGCACACACTTTTCTTTAAAAAAGTACCCAAATACTAAGACATTGACCTCTTTTCCTCTGGCTCCTCTCTGGTCCCTTTTCAGAGGGACCCAGAGCAGCCACACAGCCAGGGATCCCCGGGCGGGGGGCAGGGGAAGGCAGAGCGGCCCCCAGCCCCGCAGCCCACCGCAGCACGGCAAACCTGCCGCAGCCGCTGGCTCCAGACATATTGCAGAGCGCGCTGCCGCTCGGGTTCGCCATCTGTGCTGTTCCCACAGAGGCCGACGTCGCCGGCTGTGCCGAGGGGATCCGTGGGTTGCCGGCCCTGCACCGGCCCTTGTTAGTTGAATACGCTGACGAGAGGAGACAGAGCAGTCGGGACAGTCCTGTGCTCCGCACGAGCGATCGGCACGGTGGGCTCAGCTGGCAGCGCTGGTGGGCTCTGCCCACTCTCCAGCATCCCCCGGCCGGCACGCAGCCACCGCGGCCCTCGCTCAGCTCCTCTAGACCTCGGCACAGGCCAGAGCTCACGGGACGGCCCCGAGCAGCGCACCCAGCTCCGGGGAGCAGCAGCGCGCACCAGGGAGCGGCGTCGGCAAGCGAGGAAGCAGCCCTGTGGCGTCCCCGTGCTGGTGCCCAGGGCTGGGCCAGGCAGCGGACGGCGGCAGCACTGACCCCCAGGACGCTCGGTGCGGGGAGCAGGAGAGCAGGCGCCGCCCGCGCTGTGGAAGGAAACCTCCGCCATGGGAAAGGTTTACCACTTTCCTGTTCGTCTTGAAATGACCTTGATTAAAAAAACAGACCTGGACTAAATTTTCATTTTCGCTAATTTGATTGTCAGCCTTGATTTTCTCTGTTTCCTGCATAGCTCACGACATGGCACAATTAGTTCTTTACTGCTAGATCAAGCCACGAAAACACTTGAGAAATACTTCTGGTTTTGATTATTTTCTTTTTTAAATAAAGTGAAGGTTAAGTACTGCATGGTGACGGCTAAGTAGTACCTCAGCGCTGCGGCCGTATCAGCACCAGACAACATGGAGAGACTTCAAACAAGCTCTTCAAATTGCAAGTGTTTAGGAGCTCTTGATTTTATTATTTTTTAATAAAATGTCCCCTTTGAAGTCTCCACACCACACTAAACTTCAAAGATCACACCTAAGCATGTGCTACTTCCAAGCAACAACCCTTAATTAATTACACCGGAGCAGATACAAACCAGGGCCCGGCTCGGGGCTGCGGCAGCGCCGGGGCAGGGCCTGCTGGAGGACGGGGCGGCGAAGCGGAGGCACCTCTCCAGCCCGCGCACGGCCGCCGCGCTGAAGAGAAACACAGGCGCTTTTAAATTACTTTCAGCTCTGGCTGTAATGACAGACAGACTCCTTGGAAGTCATTAAACATGTAATGTCTGTCTGCCACAGAGGCAGGGAGGCGCAGGCAGGACTCGGGCTGGAGCAAGCTGTTGCAAACAGCATCTCGGGAAGCACCCACAATAGCTGCAGTGTTCCCGGCCGGCGGCTGTAAATCCTCCCTCTTGATGAGAGAAACATCCTGTTGGGGAATGGCTGCTTCCTCCCAGCACTGGTGGTTTTTGCACTTCAGTCATTCCAGTGCTGCAGGTTAGGAGCAGGGCAGGTTAAAGAAACACGCTGCATTTTCTTCACAATTTCTGGCCCTGGAAGCTTTGATTTCCCCTTGCTGAGACCCCCCCAGAGGGGCGATTTCGTACCGCAGGGGCAGGGAGGTTGTCACTGTGAGGGCACCAGGTCCCCGACTCAGAATCCTCTCTGGACAGGGCCAGGGCACCGGCAGATGCTGACACTTGCAATGACTTGCTGCGAACTGGCCCAGCACCAGCACTGTGACCTCCAGCTGTGCACTGGGCCCCCAACATCTGTCCCATAGGGTTCCCTGGGGAGATAAGGGTGCACAGCACCCTCTCTTAACAAGGTTTTTTTAAACTTACAGGCAGCTTTTTGCTTCCAATAAAAGTAGGGAAAGAAGACGGATGAGCTGTTCTGAAAGCCCCATGCCCTCCACACCGCAGACACCCCTAAAGGGGAATGGAAAGCAGAAACTCACCACAAGCACGGCCACAAAGGCCATGGCACCCTTGCCTCCTGCCTGGGAGCTTGGTGACACACAGAATGTGTGCCCCCACCATCCAGGGATGTAACACTCATCCAGCCAGAAGAGCCGTGACGCAGCCCCAAAGCCAAGGTCTCCAGGGCGGGAGGGCACGTCAGCAAAGCAAGGGCGATGGCTGTCTGCAGGAGACGGCGCTCAGCTGCGGGAGGCGGCACCCAATGCCGGGGTCTGGGGAGGTCTCTCACCCAACGCGGGGTTTTGGGAAGGTCTGTCACCCCAATGCTGGGGTCTGGGAAGGTCTCTCATCCAATGCAGGGTTTGGGGAGGTCTCTCACCCAACGCGGGCGTCTGGGAAGGTCTGTCACCCAACACGGGCGTCTCCCAAAGCCAGACCACGGAGCCATGGCCCTGCAGAGCCACAGGCTCTTCTGCAGGAGGAGATCCACTGTGCCACGCACAGCAACTCAGGATCCAGATCTCCTAATGTAATTTAATGTTTAAGTGCTCAGAGTCATTAGTGTAGCCACATATTTCTATCAGGTAAATTTCATTTGCATATGCAAATTATATCTAAATACACCGCACCATTAATATGATCACTAATTACATAATAATAGTCACCAATCTCCACACAGATCAAACTTACAGTTTTGTAGCTATTAAGGAAATTGTGCTTTGTAATTAAGATAATCTTCATTTCCAGATGCTAATTAACTATATAATAATTAGCTTCTTTTGCTAATGCAAATTAACTATTTGCATCCTTATTGGTAAGAGTTGCTTATCACTTAAAAAAGAGACAACCTAGAAATAATCCCTCCTCCCCCTTAAAGGTGAAAAGGTAACCCCATTTTTATCAGTCTCATTTGCAAATGCAAATTAGCCCTGATTAATCGAGTCACAGATAAATGCGCCCGTCTCGTAGCATGGACGGCTGCCCAGAGCTTCTCTCCTGCCCTCGGAGGAGAAGGACCACTGGTGGCCATGGGGTTGCCCGCCCGGGCACAGCTCCTCTCCCGGCGGCGCTGCTGAGCCCTGACCCGGTGCGCAGCGGGGAGGCCGGGGCATGCCCGCCAGCCGCCATGCGGAGCTGTGACGGCGCCCAGCGCGTGCCACGGCGTTGGCGCAGGGCAGGAGCCCTTCCTGGCGCCCAGTGGCTGCCCAGGGCCAGCCCGGCCGCCCCGGCAGGGCTCAGCCTCGGCAGCAGCGCATTCATCATCCACTAAACCAATCCACCCGCTCCGCACCACCATTTGTCATTAATTATGCTAATCAGCAAACCATTACTCTCTGATGACACCACAGCACTTATTAGCTAGTTACGGCTTTTCAAAAGCACAGCTTATTGTGTATGCAAGTGCCGCGCATACATTAGCCTACAGGGAAGAAATGTCCAATTATGAAAAGAAGAAATTTGCTATTATCTCCTTCTAACAAACCAATTTAGTAATTATAAAAGTCTCTGAACTCAGAAGGATTTTTTAAGAAGAGCTGAGTGATGAAACTGGAGAATTTTGTTTGCAATAACTTTCCGAGTTGGAACTAAAGTGACAATAGGGGAATGAACAGTTTTTATTACTATAATTCTTGCATCTTAACTTCAGATGATCAAAAAGCTGAATTAATCTAAAAGCCCGACTGTATTCAGCTCTTTCTTTAAAGTATCCGATTTATTTATTTTAGTAGATACACAACGACGTTATGGTAGCTTGATACAGACATTTTCGCAGGTGTGGCCCGTGCCCAGCCCGCAGTGCTCCCCCAGCGGGGGTTATACGAGCCCAGCATCCCCTCTCAGCCCCGCGCGCCCCGGGGACGCTGCGCCGTGCGCGGGGCTGGCCGACCTTGGCGAGGCGCGGGCAGCGCGCGCTGGAGGGACGCGGGAGGCACGCGCAGACGCCGAGCAGGGACATGGACGCAGCCCTATGGCACCAAAGCGATGGGAGAGGGCGTCGGAGACCTCGGCTGAAAACCAGCCTTGTTGGAGCATCCAATTCATTTACCATCCCCGGGTTGTTTTGCTCACTGCGAGAACACCACCACTAGTTTTAGAAGCTTAATATGTGTTAAGAGCTCATTAATATCATCAGAGTAAATGGGCCTATTAAAACATCTTTAAGCAATATCTGAACATAAATCTCCCTAAACTATATTTAATGACTGTACTTAAGATACATTATATGCAAGTCTTAATGAGACATTAGATAGCATTTTGAAGATTAAAATTAGAGAATCCGTATAAAGTCTGTCCACTTAATGTAGCCTTAAGCTACACTGATGAAAAGCATTACTACCAAATTATTACTTCATTAGAACAAATATTTTCTAATCATTTCTGATTTATGCCATTAGTCGTCTCCATATATATTATTTGATTATATATATAAGAGTATACACAAAATAATTTTCTAGTTCCACAGGAGATGGGAGAAATTTTGAGCTTTCTAGTGGCTGAGTTAATTACTTGTCTTTTTTCTATTGAGTTAAAAATAAGCACCTTTTATAAAAGTCCATTTACTGTATCCCCACTTTCCTAATTTAATTGGAGATTCTAATTCCATTAACCACAAGGTCATTTTTTAAACACTTGCTGGTTTGCTTGGTAAAGATTCATCAGAGGGTTTAGGGGTGGTTTTGGCAGTGTTGGGTTGATGGTTGGACTTGATCCTAAAGGTCCCTTCCAACCTAGACCATTCTATGATTCCATAAGATGTCTTGGACTCAGCCCCTCAGTGTCCCTTCAGCCCCTCCGTGAAGCCCCTAGCGTGGTGGCAGAGACCACAGGACGAAGCCCGAGGGACACGCAGGACCCTGCACCGTGCGGCTGCTCGTTGGCGATGGCACAAACTCACACAAGGCTCATCGGGAGGAAGGCGGCAGCACGGCACAACAAAGGACAGGGACATGATGTCAAAACTAACCAGGGCCCGCATCAGTGCCCGTTGCTCCAGGAACCCCTGCCCATGGCAAATCCGCGGGATGGGCGCCCGCTACTGGGACACGGCACAGCACAGCCCGGGCACAGAACGGCACTGCCGGGAGAGCGCGGCGGCGGGACACCTCCTCCAACTACTAAGTCACCGCCAAAACGAATTGCAATAACCTTATTAGCAAGAGGGCTTTATGTGTGGTTTACTTTGTATAAACAGCTTTTCATTAGACAAATGAAGCCCAACAACCTTTATAAATGTTTTCAATTATGAAATTATGCCATTGAGATATCCGGATGACGATAATCAGGGAAAACACCAGTGACACCTCTTGACAGGAGTCAGAGTGTGCTGCCTGGATGACTGCTCCTCCCAATAAAACATAGCCTAGCCACACCAGTCATTTCAAAAATCCCTCTTTGTTAGATGTGATCTGTAGCAACAAGACTATTTTCATTTGTTCTGCCCAAGTCTTCTATCCAAAAGAGAGAACATCTCATTGTAACAATTTTGCATTTTTAACTGTGCAAATTAAGCATTCTTCATAAATAACAGCCTGGTTTTCTGCACTAGAACTCCTTTTTATTAGCAGCACAGTAATGAACAATGAGCAATGTGTTCTATTATTCTTTGTCAAATCACAGAATGCTACATTAGAATAACTCTGCTGGTCAATGTAATATAGTAGATTAAATTCAACTTCTGTGCAAAAACCACTGTAAAACAGCATGATAAGAAGGCTATAAAAAATTTAATTTTACTCCAAACTCCATCAGAAAAAAAAAATGGTGTGAAAAGTAATTTTGCATAATCAGTACACGCCATCTGGAACAATTAACCGATTTCTATAGAACTATGAGGATCAGTCATATCTGCTTATTAAAGATCAGAAATTATACAAGTAATAAATCCTTGAAAAAACTAAGCGTACTCCCGCCTGTCAACGCTATTTTAACTTCAAATACTGAAGAACGCCTGATAAGGCTGAAAAGAAGAGATTAATATATGCAAATTACATCCAGCATTTAAAATCCCCAACAACTGTCTCCGGTTTTCTGTCCCTTATTGCTGCCTTTATGTTTTATTCATACACCAACTCACCTGTCACTTCATAAGCTATAATATTATGGGGGTATTATTAAACAGCATAAAGCCGTGCTTTAATTGGAAAGCTTCATTGCATTTTCCAATTATTTGGAGTAAATTAAAAGCAGATGCACATAGTTTAATAAGGAGTCTAATATCAGTTCCGGGAAATCAAAATTCATTGTCATTACTATGCCGTGATAGTTTTGCAAACTGTACTCAATTTCCGAGGTTTTGAAAAGAAAATCTGCCTGTGCAATCTGTTAATTGTCATTCGGTTAATAACTGTTTAAATATCCAAACCACGAAGTGGCTTCCCATTTTAAAAAAATTAAACCATGGCACTCCGAAAAGCAAAACAAACCCAGCACAGTCGGCCACAAAGGTTGTGCTCCCCGCGCATCCCGCCGGCTCCTCCCGCAGCGGGCAGGTTCCCGCCAGCAGCGCCGCCGGTGCCGAGCTGCACCCCTGCCCCGGTGGAGCTGCACCCCTGCCCCAGGGTCGTCCCGGCGTCACCTCCCGCCCTCGACACGGCCCCGCTCCAGCCGCTCACCGTGGCTGCGCCCTGCGCGGCGTCAACGCCTGCGCCACCGCCCACGCCGCCGCCGGGAGAGACCCTGCCCGTACACCTGCTCATGCATAATTCACAGCGTGGGGCGGCAGCCAGAGAATCCTCCCGGCAGAGACCAGCCGGCAGCTTCCTCGGAAGGTGACGCGTGATCCGAGCAAAGTGGGCGACGGCTGTACGCGCGGTGCGGCGGGAGAAGGCACGACGTGCCACGCCAGCCTCGCGGGACAGCCGAGGGAACGCGGAGCCACAGCCAGAGCTGTCGCGCTCTTGTACACGTATGCAGCAGTGAGGAGATGAAGATAAAGAACGCCACTTTGGACAAGAGCAGGTTAATCAGAAAATCACATGTCTGAAAAATGACACAAGCAGGAGGACTCATGGCTTCATCTTTCACCGTTTGGGATCAGCCTGCTCGAGTGCAGCATGGATAACCCGGCGGTACCTGGCAGCTGCAGGCACGCAGGGCATCGGCACAGCACAGATGAGCTCATTTAATAAAAAATACACTTTTTTGAATCTTGTTAAGTATAGTATTAAGTAACACTTACATTTCCCTTCCTGAAATACGCAGCTGCAGCATTTTACAGGAGGCTTCAGTCTCCCTGAGCTGCTGGATATTAATAGAGCCTTTTATGTTTTGAAGATTATCCAGGTCTCTTAGTCCAAATTGGAAATTGCAATAGGGCAAAGAACAGGCTGACTTTAATCTCAGCCTCAGTAAAGAGGTTTCAATGCAGAATAAAGCTTGTGTCACAACTTGTCTGTTTTTTGGACCATCCTGATTAAAATTCAGTGTCACAAAAAATAAATTTAGTTCCACTTCTATTCTTAAACGCAAAGAACACACACATGGGAATTGGGATCGACAGTAAAATGTAGCACAGGGCCTCCTCCTTTAGAGAGCAGAGCGTACTATAACACTCAAAGAGAGAAGGGTATCGCAAAACCAGCAGAAACTATGCTGGAAGATGAAGATAAAAGCAATTCTTGTGCAGTGATCCAAAAAATAGCATCTTCCTTTTTTTCAAAATTACCTGTTTTAATAAAGCAGACACACTGTGCCAAGTGAACCATTTAATTATCTGCAAAAATGATGAAGCAAAACAATAGTTTGCAAAAATAAATGACTAACCTCTGATTAAAACGTCTGTCCTCATTACATACAGATAAAAGATACGGCACCTTTTAAAAGGAAACGTACATTGAAGAAAAGTAAGTGGCAGTTGTGGCACAGATAACCTGACATTTTGCAACAAGAAAAAAGTTCACATGTGGGCACTGAAATGTAACGAAATCTTAATTTTTCTTCCATTGCTTAATCTAGAAAGACCTCTGAAAGATTTATTTAATAAACGAACAAACAAACAAACAAATAAATAAATAAAGGGGGGGGGTTACAAGCAACGAGGCACTTGGCATCCCTTGCTGAGCAGGGGTAACACAAGCGCACCCCCAGCCTGGCCCTGCAGCGGGGGCTCTGCTCACCCTCCCCGGGCACCCTCCAGCCACCCCCGGGCCGTGGAGCAGAACTGTCGGCCCGCTGAACAGGCGGAGGGAGCTCTGGAAAGGAAGGAGGAATCTGGGAGCAAACTGCTGCTGCTCGAGCAGCGTGTGAAACAAACGCTTCCAGCAAAGCTGCCCAGAGAAACCACAGCTGCCCCCTGCCAAGACCGGCATCACCCCATGCAAAACAGCAACTCCGCTTCCTTTTCAGGAATCCACTGGCTTTGATGTTTTTCCAGATCTTTACCAGCAGTTTCCAGTCTCTCTGCTGCCTCCAGAGACCCGGGTTACAAACCAGTGTGGAGGAACACCAAACCCTGCTGTATTTCCTACCGGAGCTAAGGAGCCATCCCCCTCTTCCTGCAGTGGCCCTGGAGGGACACAGCTCCAAGGCACCGACCCCCGCACCCCTCCCGCGGAGAAGCTCCCCTGGGTGACCCAGGGGGTCCAACTCCGACTGGAACCCGTGATCCCAAAGCCGCAGCCCAACCCTCCCACCTTGCGACCGCAACTTCCACCACCTGCCTG
Organism: Rhinoptilus africanus; assembly: GCA_013400135.1. Taxonomy (NCBI): domain Eukaryota; kingdom Metazoa; phylum Chordata; class Aves; order Charadriiformes; family Glareolidae; genus Rhinoptilus; species Rhinoptilus africanus. The sequence goes on along the minus strand of VXBO01013042.1, from coordinate 53,572 downwards.
TGCCCGGTCACTACCTGCAGCCCAGCAGAGCGCGCGCAAACCCATCCCGCTACCCCTGCAGATCACAAAGGTCATTCTGAGCTTTCTACAAAGTGTCTTAAAGAGGAAAATAAATATTTAAATATAATTAAGAAATATTTATATTTGGAATGTAACAATAAACAAACATTTAAACAAATGTTTACCTCCTTAAGGTAAATATTCAAGGTAACAAAAATTGGCGCACAATTCCAAAATAAAAAAGCTGGAGCCCCAGAGACAGCGCTACCTCTGAGAGCTGCCCACAAAAACATCTTTCTTCAGGGCGAGCTGGCAAACATGCAACAGCCGACGCCAAGTGGCACCTGCCTGCCTTTCCCTTCCTTGATGCTCAGCCCAGTTTCTCTGGGAAAAATACTTCCCACAAGTGACTGTGTTGACAACAGGGTTAAAGACAACTACAAAATAGTACTTTTATGATAAGAAATACACACAAAGGCATTCCTGCATTCAAGTAACTGCTTTGAAAACCCGTTGCTCCTAAGCAAACGGATGGCAGGTACTGCAGCCCTCCTCACAACCGGGAACATCACTTCATCAGCAGATAAAGCGTGTGACATGTTCCGGGATGTGACATCTCGGGTCCAGCCCAGAGGACATGGCACTTCTCCTTTGAAGAGAATGAAAACCTTCACCTTCAGTTCAGTGCCAGCAAACCTGAAGAATGCCGGCATTTTCAGAAGACAGCAACTGTAATCACAGATGGCCTGAACGTAAAGAAGGGAATCAGGAGCGGTGAGAAGCAGTGCTGGAGCAGGGCACAGCTCCGCGCAGCAGCAGCACGGCGCGCACGGCTGTGGCGCGCTGCTGTCCCCGCTCCGGCACAGGATGGGCTCTGCGCAGAGCCCCCACCGCCGCTCCACCGCGCTTCCTGCAGGATCTGCAACTCAACCGGGAACTCTCCAAGAGGTATGGGATTCTTAAGCATATTTTAAAAAACAACTCATGTTAACTTTTATAAAGTACAATAATACATGCTTCTGGATTCTGTGGATTAACACGACCTGAGGTACCAAACTTACAGATGGCACATCAGTATGGCAAGCTAACATCAAATGCCTTAAGTACTTGCACAAATCTTTTAATTGTTTTGGGCTGACAGCTAGCAAGTATTATTTGAAAATGCCACCAACAAACAGGTATCAAAGTACGTTCTACTTTTGTTCTGTTGCTTTTTCAGCAGTTTCTGTAGTTAAGTGTTCAAAAAAATGAAACTCCGTCCTGTCCAAGGGTAACTGTGATTACCTAGTTATCTCCCACTTTCTGCTAGAACAACCACCCTTAGAGACAGGATTACGTGACTGACATTACATTTCTGGCTGCGAGACAACAGCTGTAGCAGTATCTGTAAGTTCATAGGCTCGTTTCATACACAAAATTGGTACAGAGAGGCTCTAATTACTTTGTACGCACACCGTGATGGGCCTGTGCAGAAGTATCTGGTACGCTCCCTGCAAGGCCATTTCTGTCTTGGCAGAGCAGCTCAAGAGAAGGTGCAATTATCAGCTGTCCTATACTTAAATCCCCTAAGTTTGTGCTACAACCAACAAACACATCTATCAGCAACACAACTCGGAAGTTGGGTACAGTAAAACTTCAGGGCAGAAGGGGACCAGCCTACCCAGCAGTGTGCAGGGTGCCACACCGAAGCCAGCGGCAGCTCTGCCCACCTGCCTTTAGCGGGGAAAGCCGGTGCTGCGGGGAGGGACGCGTCTTGGAGCACCCCAGAAGCCACAGCTGAGACCGTAACAATCTTATTTTGCAAACTCAGTCTCTAGTTTCCAGCCCAACACCTTGCCACGTGCCCTGCAAGTTGTGTGAGGACTTCGTTCCATCCCTCATCCTCTCCCCGCGATGAGTGGGCTGGGCACATCTCAAACTGTCAGGTTGAAGGGATTCTGAAAGCACAGACCCAGGCCGGAGCCAGTGCGAGATGGGCGGCTCTGCCAGCGCCGTGCACGGCCGGCGGAGCAGCCGCCACGCTGCCGGCCTCGTCCCCAGGCACAGACCGCCCTCTCCTGCAACCGGAATTTGAAGGGGGCTTTCACTGAATGATTTTGTAATCAAAAGGTTTACGTTTCAGTGGCACTTCCACAGCAGAAAACTTATTGGAGGCAGGATCCCCAAGAGGCTCTGGCATACTGGTCTGAAACACGCTGTTTATTAACTTTGGGGAGCTACGGCAGTATCTGAGCCCATCCAATTAGTGAGGCCTGCAGGAGTATTTGCACTCTAAATCTCTTGGTTTCTGAAAGGGTTAAAGCTTATTATTAGCATATAATTTACAGGTCCTTTCTCCCAGGAAAGAAATAATGCACAGTAAATGCCACATTCATTTTAATAATACATGTTACAGTCTGTGCCCAACATCTGCACAAAGGTAAAGCAGACAGATTTTTTTGACATGTCCCACTCTGCCATCCAAACACAGGCTTTTTGTTTCTTAAGTGACGGAAGGTTTAATCAAGAAAGCAGGCAATTCATCAATCGAAACAAGGCTGCTCACACCGCCCTGACAGCACACACATGGTTTTATACAGAAGAAACCTGGCCACCTGTCAGCAGCACCTTTTACATCAGGATATACAAATACACCGAGTGATCAATCCTCTAGCTCTTCCCATTCGTTTCTTCGTTTTCTTATTATATTTTTCTTTATGCTAGATGTTGCGCTCATTCTCTGCTGGGATAGATGGGAGACAAGGCAAGCTATGGCTGTTTATATACTATCATAAAAATTTATATACCCTTAGAGTGACTTATTTCCCTTCTATTTGAGTACCATTATTATAAATAATTTTTCACTTCATTCAGGAATTTTCCCTGTACATTATTATCTGTGGCTGCCTGAGAGGGCTCCCTCTCTCCCTCACTGTCCTTGTGGCTCTGATAAGCCAAAGCAATATGCAGCCAGAAGATGCTGAAGGCTGAAATGAAGGCAGTATGTAGTCACAACAACATCTTAATTAAGCTGAAGGCCATGAAGAAAGACTACGCTGTGAAATACTGAGCAGAGTGTGTCGACAGGTCTGTCTGGAGCGAGGCATTCTTCTTCCAGCAGCTGCCCGTTCCAATACGCACATTAAACCTGTCAGCTCCTCGGCACCTCGCTCCCAGCAGCACCCAGACACCTCCTGCACATCAGCCTAGGAGTAATTCTGCCTTTCAGTCCTGGGCGCATGGCGCGGGGTGGGACGGGAGCCTCCGCGCACGGGGGGCGATGCCAGCAGCGCAGGTGGCAGCGCTGCGCCGCAGAAGCACGTGGCGGGCTCCCGGCGCAGGGCTGCGGGCAATAGTTTCATATATGAACCCTGTCAAAGACTGATTCATTAGTTTACTGTGCAAAGAGCAGTCTCCCTAACTTTGAATGTTTCATTGACAAGATTGGAAATAACAAAAGGCTGGTTAAAAACTGTAATTACTACTTTCAGGACTATTTTTTCCTCAGCTCCAGCTTTGTGATAATAATTACATTGCACACCCCAAGGAGTAATGGGACTGTTCTAGTGCGGATCTGACAACTTCTGCCAAAATGTATTTTGAGATATAGGGTAGGCTCAGCAGCCAAAATTCATTTCACCTTCCATAAGCAGGCTACACCTCAGATGGAAGTGTCCTTTTCATTGACTACTGAGAAAATGTTGGGTGTCTACAGTCAGAGAACTGAGACTGTGCCGCAGCTCTTAACTTCCCCCTCCGTTACAGCCCATCCTGTGCCCCCACAAGAGCTCAGACTGAGGCGGTACCAAAATCGGAAGACAAGAGATGGTTCGTAATGGCTTTTGTTTCCCTGCGCCAGCACCAGGAAACCTCCCATTTTGCTGTCAGCCAAGAGAGGGAGCCCACAGGCTCGCCCGCAGGCGCAGGGCCGGAGCGGAGTCCTGCACCCGCCACTGCCCGCTCACCTCGCCCGCCACGCCGCCCGCTCGCCGCCGCACACCTTCCCCGGCACCAGGGCCCGCAGCAAGAGCGCACTGCAGCCAGGACCCACCGCGGCAAACCGCCTCCCAGCAGAGCAATTAGGGACGACAGTGGAAGCGCATTAATAAATTTCCCGTTGCCATGGCACCGCGGCGAGGCACTCGCGCTGCAGCGCAGCTAAAACGGACTGACTGCAAACTGCACCGACGAAACAGGAAACTTCAGAATGGTTTCCACAGCACGTCTGGGGGCTAATTCACCTCGGCAACGTGTAAGCACGCGAAGGGAATTGTCCCAGCACCTCATCACAGCTGCTGAAAAGCCAGCAGTGGTCAGGAGTTACGCCTGAAGATCCCTGCCAATGCACAGGATGTTTCTATGACGAAACCCTTTCTTCAGAAAGGATCGCAGCTGCAATAGCCATTACAGCACATGTATGCACAACAGCTTGTATAACAACGTGTCTGGAGGAGAATGTGCAGCTGGGGGGGGAAGAAGTTACATACTTGGACTGAAATGCGCTCGTGCAAATGTGGAGGACTAATGCCATGCCCAGTTTTGCAGGCCTGTTTTCCGCTTTGCCCATCGTACCTGGTGAAGCATTCAGGTCCTTTGCAGAACGGGCTCCTTTCCAGGCTGCACTGCAAGCAGAGGCCGTCTGCGGGAAGGCCCGGAGCAGGGGCACTCTCGGTAACATCCAGGCAGATTTGCTGCCTCGCTGTTCGTGCATTTGATGCTTTCTCAGGAGAGAAAGTGCAGCTTTCGTCCTCCATGCAGGACTGTCTCATGTGAACACAAGAGCATGCCTTCCCTTACATTTCTAAATCTATTAGGGCAGCAGAGTAACAAGAAAAACGAGTACTGACAAGAATTATGCAATTGTTATATTCCATCTATTTAGGAACCCAAAGCTGCAGTTTCAGTCAGAGATTACCTTTTAAATAACCCTTTGATTATGGTACATGAATTAATGCCATGTTCCCATGTTAGAAGTGTCACTCACTATTAATAGCAAGAACCTGTGAATGGCACATTTTTGCCATCTTCTCTTCCCTGATTATGCACGAGCACTATTGTACAGCCCACTGAATCCACTGCTGCTTTTTCTGGGTTTCCAAGCTGTCCTGAAATCTGAAATTCTCCTTCAGCCAGATGAAGGGACTGTACTTTCATTAGGTTTTGATAGAGTCAGGTTTAATACTTTTCTCCTTTTGCAAAAATGACATAACAAAGAGAAAACTGTGGCTAAATGTGATTCTACCATGCCTATCACAATATTTGTTCAGGTGTAACATTAATCCAAAAAAAAAATAATTCTAAGGAAAACCCTCTTGCACCCCAGCACTCCTCGGCTGAAGCCCAGAATATGAGCCAGCCCCAGCCCAGGAGAGGCAGGCGAAACCCACTGCTGTGCCCCAACTGCACCTAATGTTTTTCTTTAGTTTGCAGAACCAAAAGCCCTTTTGCTGTGGTCCATGAGTAGCTTCCAGACCACACAGCTCTTGGCACACCCAGGAGTGACAGACTCCATGAGGCACAAGGCTGTAAAGCATCCCTGCCTCTCGCTCCCAGAGGCATTTCTTCCCAGGCCCAGAGCACCAGGCTATGCTCCTCTTTAGCTCGCTCCTCCCTGCAGAAAGGCAGGAACCGCTCCGGAAGGGCAGAGCTGTCAGGGACAGCTCACAGGGATCCTAGCTCCAAACCGAACACCTCACATACCTGTACCTGCGGTGGTGAAGGAATGGGCTTGAGCCTCACTGCTCTAGTTAAATACACATTTTCCCTGCAGTCTAGTACTAGTTAAAAATAAAAATCAGCTAAAATATTGACAGATTTATTTTTTTTTTACACATTGACATCTGGAAACTATCACTAGCTCTAGCACTTGTACACTCGCCTGGAATGGTGAACAGAGAGAGAGCTGCAGCTAGAGACCAAGCGTGCATATGCAAGTGCATGCTTCTTAAAAATAATGCAGACTCTCCCCCCATATCCTGACATCCAATTTCAAATTTGCCCTAATACTGGCAAATCTAATGCAGTACCAGTATTCAGAATATAGAAATGAGACAGAGTAAATATCTCATTTTTTTTAACGTGTATGTGGAGTGTAGCAAAGAACAGCACGTACGAAACTCATCCTTGCTAAGCAAGACAAAGCCTCCTGTGAAACGGGTAGAGATGTCGCCTCTTATGATTCACCTGTGAGACCATGAAAAAGATGAGGAGGAAAGTTTATGTCAGTGTTGCTTCCCATCAGAGCTCTCCTCTAGCACCTCTGCAGGGAGCAGCATCCCTCCCCAAGGCCTGCAGTCAGTGATCATTACCATTTGCTGCCAGCAACATGTGCCTGGGCAGTTTCTGGAGTCTCTCTGCACCCCTTCTGCTCTCCACACTTACACAGCACTGAGGAAAAGCTGGGGGAGTGTTCCATGGGTACCACACACGGGGCTGGCTATGCCAGCAGGGCTGCTTTGCTTGGTTACACTTGCGATTACACAGAAGAGCAGAGAAACTATTAGGCGTGCAGCTTACCTGATATGGCATACAAATTTGAGTGCTGGTGCTCCAAGTCCAGGCGAGTGCTGTGACTTTTTCCTCGAAAGCTGGCGGGGAGCGTCAGTGAGATATGCCTAAGGAAGAGATATCAGGAAACATTTTTACACTGAAAGGGTTGTTAAACATTGGAATAGGCTGCCCAGGGAGGTGGTGGATTCCCCAACCCTGGAGGTGTTTAAGAAAAGGGTAGATGTGATACTTAGGGACTTGGTTTAGAAGTGGTTTTTGTCAGGGCAGGTTAATGGTTGGACCTGGTGATCTTAAAGGTCCCTTCCAACCTCACCGATTCTATGATTCTATGATTCTACCATTTCCCACCAGTGAGAGCTACTGGCCACAGCCAGACCCCTGGCATGGCCCTCCTGCCCGGGAAACCTCGTGTCCTCTCCCAGCTGCCCTACCTCCGAGAAAGGGCCTGTGCATTCTCCAGCAGAGCATCAAATCCATGTTCTTAGCTAGCAGGTTTTATCTATTGAGCAAATCATCTGGAAATTATCTGCCTTTAAAAACAGCATGCATTTTGTGAAGAACTATATATTTTTAGACCATGATGCAGCTGATGGCGAACAGCACGGATAAAATAAGAAAAAACAAACATCATTTTGATTTTGCTTGTGCTTCCCAAAGCTATTTCTAACCAAAAAAAGATGGTGTGAAAATATTTTCGAATTTGGCTAACAGTTTGCTGTTTAAAACACAATCCATATGAGTCTCTTTGCGAGCAGAGGCAGGTTTGTCATGAACACACTTTAAAACAGAAGACCAGTGCCTGTAGGCATTACATGCTTTTCATTTGTTTTTTAATAGCAGTATCCAAAAATACTTTCCAAGGCACCAAAACAGCTAAACAGGAAGACTTTTGAATTTCTCTTGCTTGTAAGGGGGACTGCTTTCTTCATCCCAAACGAAACAGCAGGAATTGTTCTGGAAGTAAACAAAGCAGATCTACATAAAAAGCCCATTTCTGAGTAGGGTATTTTAAAAGTTTCTACCAGCTTCTGCTGCAGGAGAGGCTGACTCTCTTCCACCCAGCCAGCCCTTTTCCACAGCCCACCACTGAGCCGGCTGGACCACCGCAGGCTGCAAGGGAGGTGATGAGCATCCCTTCGGCCAGAGGGGACAGTCCCATGGGTGGCTCGCCGCAGGCACTGCGTCAGCGCCACGAAGGGGCCATTGCGCAGCCCTCCAGTAGAGCTCTGAATCCCTTGTTTGCCAAAAACCTTCTGAACCAAGTCCCGGGTCACCATCGGTGTGTCTGTCAGCTCACACGAGCACCAAGTTTCCCGAGCGCCATATGCTGAAGTGGTGCACACGTTCCACGCGTGTAATTAAAATGAATCACTCGCTGTCTGAGGGACTGTGACCACACACACACAAATCAGGGGCAGAAGATGACATATCCAGAGCTCGTTGCCTCACTCCACAGGGTATCTTCTTCGCTCTCCATTTCAGACGTATCAACATTGGAAGACACACCGAGGTATCCCCTCGCAGCAGGGGAATTGCACGTGCCCCGCGTGGGGATGCGCCGTGAGACCTGCTCTCAGCAGACCAGCATTCCTGCGACCGCTCCTGGGGCTGGCGAGGAGAACGTGCTGGCTCAGCCGCTGCCGACACGGGCCTGGCAGCCCCGGGGAGCTGAACGCGGCTGTTACAAGGGCATTTGTCACGACAGACCATGTGCCCCCTCCATCTCCAAGGTAGGACGAAGGGACACTTCATCACTCCCACCGAGCTGTGCTCAGGAGAGCTGGGTCTCTCCAAGGAGAACATTCAGCTGCAAGACCACAGGACGGAGGGCAGCAACTGCGAGGAGGAGATCAGTTCTGCCCTTCCCTTTTTTAAGAGCATGACACTGGTGTAGGGAAAAATGGGAAAGAAAGTCTAATTTATTTTAAATTAATGCAAACTTTGTCCAGGATCAATATAACTTATACCTAACAAGTTGACTGCATAATGCATTTTCCTTATGTGTTGTGAAAGCCAAATCATTTCACATTGTAGCAGACAAAAAAAAAAAAAAAAAAAAAAAAAAGACCGCCATTAAAAAG